>QEPC01014460.1:181486-193829 GCA_003113815.1 Sphenodon punctatus
GCTTCCCAGGACATTCCCCCGGCTAGCCCGGGAAGCGTGGTTCAAATTGACCCCATGTGGGGATTCACCGTGGCGAACATCTGGCGGCCTCCAAACAGACGTTCGAGACACGGTGACCACAGGTGGGTATTCACCGTGGTTCACCGTGATCTCGTAACGTCTGAAAATACCCCATGTGACTGGGAGCACTTGTCTGGTCACACTTGCAGCAAGGCTGCAGGGCTGTGAGTGACAGGCGGTAGCACCCATTGCACACTGCCATATCACAGGGACCAGCTCTCCGTTGGGCCAGGGGAGGGAGGCAGAGTAGGGCCGGGCAGCCACTCCTGTGGGAGAGCCTCAGCTCTGAGATAGGCCAAGTCACCTGGCTTCCCCACGCTCCTGTGCCCGTCTCCCAGTGCTAGTCTCGCAGTGTGATGGGGTCGATTGCCCACCACGCTAAGGGGATGAGGAGCTCAGAAAAGCCTAATAGAAGAGGGAGGTTTTCAGGATGTATTTGAAGGGAGGGAGAGGAGCAATTGTGTTCGGGGAGAGAGTTCCAGGCATAGGGGGCAGCAAGGGAGAACAGGCAAACACACTTTGAGGAGCAGAAGAACCATGAGCAAGAGAGGGTGGTGGCAAAGGAGGAGTGGAGATTTTGGTTGGTAACGTAGTGAGAGATGAGCGTAGAGAGATGGGGGGCAAGGCCATGAATAGCCTCATAGGTAAAGACAAGCAGTTTGCGCTGAATGCATTCAGGTAGAGGGAGCCAGTAGCGAGAGGGCAGATGGGGCTGCATGTGAACAAAGCATCAGGAGAGGTAAATAATCTTGGCAGAAATGTTTTGAGCAGACGAGAAGGGGGCAAGGTGAGAGCAGGGAAGGTCAGTGAAAAGGAGACTGCAATAATCAAGGCAAGAGATAACAAGAGCATGGACAAGGTTTTAGCCGTGGAGACAGTGAGGAAAGGGTGGGTCTTAGTGATGTCATGCAGGGAGAGATGACAGGATTTAGCAACAGATTTAATTTGTGATTTAAAGGAGAGGGAGGAGTCAAAGAGGAACCCCAGCCTACTTGCCTCAGGGACAGGCTGAATGGTGACCCCATCAATGGAAATTGAGAAGGAAGAAGACAAGGGAAAGATGAGTCTGAAAATGTTATGCTATACAATTAATCAAGTATCTATAGTTTACAATTAAGAAAGCATGTATAGTTTCTATATATTAAGCAAGTATAAGCAAAAAGATGTGTTCAGCCTAGTAAAAGGCTCAGCTTGGGTTACTTGCAAATGAACATTGTTTA
This sequence comes from Sphenodon punctatus, assembly GCA_003113815.1. Taxonomy (NCBI): domain Eukaryota; kingdom Metazoa; phylum Chordata; class Lepidosauria; order Sphenodontia; family Sphenodontidae; genus Sphenodon; species Sphenodon punctatus. The sequence goes on from QEPC01014460.1 coordinate 182,767, forward strand.
GTGCTTATATCAACCAATGAGAATCTTTCTGTTCCAATCTTGCTTGCATCTCCCTGGTCTCAATTGTGGGATATGAATATGTATGTAATTGTGTGGTTGCTGTGATGGTCCCAAATAGAAGAGAGACTAGCAACAAAGCAGAGCAGATGGATTTAAAATTAGCTTTAAATCATTATTTAAATTGCCACATAAAAAGCCTTGATTTCATCAGGTTTCAGCATTTTTCCATTTGTATTCCATCTGTTTTCAAAGGAAAGATACCTTCTCAAATATAAGCATCTCCACTTTGTGCAAGGGGGGAGATGTTGATTATTATTTTGAGCAAAGGACGAGTTCTTCTTGACTGAATCTTGAATGAACATAAATATTTAACCATCCTTGGTAGAATGAACTGCCAGTTGGTTGGTTATTAACAGCAGACATGAAAAGGATTATTCACCTGTGCACATGAATTGCATAAGACTCATGCCCAGTCCCCTAAAGTCCCAAATTATCCCTGACTTGAGAGATAAAATAGGATTTCAGTATTGCTTAGACTTTGTGCAGGCCTTTCATACAGGGTAAGTAGCACTCTTAGAAGATTCCGTTGCTGTACATATGCCTTTCATTTAATTATGCATGTTTCTCATGTTTTCCTGCAGAAAACCAAAATATGGTGCATAATTACTGACTGAATTGAGCCTTCAGTGACTAGTCGTTACAAAGCACTCATTCATGTACCAGCTCCTATTTGAAGAAATATTCAAGTATTCAGATTCCTCTACATATTGCCATTTTAGAAATGCATTAATGAGTTAAAGGTTCACCAGTGTGTACTAGGCACATACTGGATAAAGAGCTAATTCAGCTGGCTGACCTCCTTTATATAACATTTGAATACAAACAATAACTTATTTTAATGGCAGTGGTCATAGTCAATACCTTATTGGGGCTAGCAGTCAATCCCCAATAGATATTCCTGGTAAAAAAAACTGAGGGAAAGGGCTCAAGAAGGTGTTCCTTCCCAGCTTTCTAGGGAATTTCAAAACTATCTCCAGTCTGTTTTTCACAGTTCAAAGTACACCCATTACCTATGTTGCAATATTTTGATTAATTATTTAATTTGTAGCCAATTTTATCAAAATCATGTTTGAAATCGTTTGATTTTCATTTACTAAATCCAAGTTTTCAGCAAATCAAAGTAGTAGGTTATGGTTAGCGTTTCCACCTCTCCCTGGAAGGAAAAGATAATAGTGCTAATTTGCATAAACTTGCATTCACTGGTTCATATGAATTTATGGGCATTTAAAAGAACATATGGGTTAAGCTAATATAAAGATTGAGACAGGAGATAGGGGTAAGACAGATGGGGCTCTACTAGGTACGAGGGCACGGACTGGGCACAAAGGTTTGTGGGTGCAAGGATAGATGGGTAGCCCCATAACCCATGCACAGAGGGGCAGGGGGGGAGGAAACATGTCTCAGTCTGCTCCCACCAAATTCTCATTCAAGTCAAGAGACATCACCCATCACCCACTCTCACATATTCTGTGACCAATAAATCTTCTATCATTCATGATTCCATCTTGGATTGGGCTGCTGCTCTCGTATGTATGATGAAGACCTGGCTGGATGAGTTATCTGGGCCAATTTTGGCTGACCTTGTTCTGGCTGGATACGCTGTCCAGCACCAGCCTAGACTGGCGGGTTGGGGGTCGGGGGTAGCCACTATTTTTAGGGATGGTTTGGTTGCTCTGAGGCTTTCAGTGTAGACTGAGTCTGAAATAGAGGGTCTCCATCTTGTGTTTGATTTGGCCAGAGACGGACAAGGGGATCCGGCCAGGGACAGGATTAGGATTATGCTGGTGTACCAAGAACCCCACTGCACGGCAGCATCCCTGACTGCTCCAGCCGCTCTGGTCTCAGACTTGGATCTTGAGGTTGCCTAAGCTTATTGTCTTGGGTGACTTCAATAGCCATGCTGAGACTAGATTGCTTGGGGAAGATCTGGTATTCATGGCCACCATGGCAACCAGGGGGCTGTTCCAGGTGGTAGTAGGCCCGACACATGAGGGGTAACATACTCTTGACTTGATATTCCACATTTACTTTGAAGCGGGGGGATCCATTGACTGGGAAAGTAGTGAGTTCTCCCTTGCCGTGGTCAGACTATTACCTCCTGTGAGCTTTCATCCTGGCATGCCTGCCTGACTGTAGGGGTGTGGGACCAGTTAAGATGGTCTGCTCCTGGAGACTTATGGAACCAAGTTCTGGAATGCTCTGGGGGAGATATCTGTTGATCTTGACAGTCGCTCCATCAATAATCTCATGGCCTTTTGGAACACCTAGTTGGCTGAGGTCATTGGTCGGGTGGCTCCCAGAGTTTCATCACTGTAGGACCCCGTGGTTCACGGAGAATTTGGGGCAGCTGAAGCATGAAGGGAGGTGGTTGTAGTGACGGTGGCACCATATTTGCACTCAAGAAGCCCGATTATGGCACAGAGCATTTTTAAAGACCTATGCAGTGGCTGTGTGGGAAGCAAAGAAGCGGTTCTTTGCTTCCCTCATAGCATCCGCTCACTCACGTCCAACGGAGATGTTCCGGGTGGTGAAGGGGTTGGTTGGTCCACCCTGTCTCCACCTGGAACCAGATTCATCTAAGGCCCGTTGTGACATGTTTTTAGCTTACTTTGCAGACAAAATTGCTTGCATTCAATACCCATTTCAGATGCAATGGCAGTCAGAGGTTAGGAATGCCCTGTCTGGTCATGTTTTGTGGGATGAATTTCAAACAGTGACTCCTGCTGAGGTGGGCCTTCTCCCAATGTCCTGGGATTTGTCCGGGCCACAACTTGCCAACTAGATCCATGCCCATTCTGGTTGGTCATGGCCTCCAGGGAGACATTGGGGATGATTCTGGCTGGGGTAATTAACACCTCACTTTGGGAAGGAAGGGTACCAGACTCCCTCAAGGAGGCTGTGGTCCAGCCCCTTCTCACTAAACCATCTCTCGATGTGGATGCCCTGGCAAGTTATCAGCCTGTCGCTAACCTTCTCTTTTTAGGGTAGGTTATTGAACGGATATTGGACTGGGAGCTGCAGGTACATCTGGACCGCATTGGTGTTCTTGATTCCACACAGTTGGGCTTTCGTCCGGGTTATGGCACAGAGACCGCATTGGTGGACTTGGTCAACATCCTCCTAGTAGAGCTGGATAGGGGTCGTATAACCTTACTAGTTCTACTAGATCTATTCACAGCTTTTGATACCATGAACCACGAGATGTTGGCGACACGCCTGCAGGACCTGGCCAGGGTGGACGGAACCATTTTACAATGGTTCCATTCCTACCTCACCAGTTGATCTCAACGTGTGGTACTAGGGGACTATACTTCATCAAAAAACCAAAAGGAGGGGGAATAAGTCTATAAGGATTTAATCATGCCAGTATAAGTAACAGAGCAAGGGTAATATACAAAAACCCAAACCACTATAGACAAAAATGTTACCAAAAAATATCACATACATATATCAAAATATCACAATATACATAAGTTGCCTGAAAAATAAAAGCCAAGATATGTTTCAGGGACGCAGCCCCTTCTTCAATGGGTTATCTTTAAAATTATTGCCAGCTTCAATGGCAATCAGTATTTCCCAAGTATTTTTAAGTTTGCACTTGAATGTCTTTTTCTGTCTCTCTTCCCTCCCTAGGTATTTGTCTTTTGATTTTGCAGCCTGTATATGTATGTTTTTCTAATAATTTTAAAGATAACCCAGGGTTAGGTGGGGGATGTTTTGCACTGACCTTGTGAATTTTTATATTTTGTTATTATGGTTTTTTATGTACATATTTATATACTTTGATTGATGTTATATTTTAATCTACTTGTGAGCTGCTCTGAGTTGTCTTGAACAACAGGGGTAGGGTAAAAATATTTGAAATAAATAAATAAATAAATATTCTATATCCCCCTCAAATCCACCTTACAAAGATCAGAGGTGCTGATTGATATCTTGAATCTTCTACACCTTTCATTTCTTGCCTCTTATGATAATGTTACTCCAATTCCCTGCAGCCCCTGCCTGCAAGCTAGGGGACTATGCTGGCTCCTGTGTCTCTTGTGGCTGTATCTCACATAGGGCGCTTGCCCAAATTACCTGGAAAGGGGGGTGGGGACTTCAGTGAGGGCGATCACATCTCCATTGTCATGGGAAGTAGCATACATACAAATGTGCTATTCCACTTTTCTCCTGTGAAAACACTTGCACATGACAATAGCTCTTACACTCACGGATGTTGTCACTTGTTCTCACAGGAGAAAAGTGAAACAGCACATTTCTATGAGTGCTAATTCCCGTGATAATAGAGTTGGGATTGCCCTCACAGAAGTTCTGCCCCCCCCTTCCAGCTAACGTGTGCAAGCACCCTTACTCTCTTTCTTTATGGGACATGGAGACACAAGACTGGGGCAGTACCAAGGCAAAGGAGAGCAAAGCTGGGCAGTGCAATTGTTGACACAGAAGGTAGTGATTCCTCCACTGCTAATTTCAATTTCACTTTATTTCCCATGACTTTCTCACTGCAACCAAAGCAGAAATTTCCCCTGGACACCTGCAGCTGACTAACACCACACAACACCCTCTCTCCTGCCTCTTGCACATGCAAAGGTGGGTAAAATGTAAGCTGATAGTTGACTGACCCTGAAAATTATTGGCTTAACCCAAAGATCCGAGATGATGGGCGATAACATGACGGGGGCCAGCTATAGTCTGCTATAGTCTGCCGTCACGTTTATTTCTGGCCCACCACATGTGGGCCCAATGCTATCCTAGTCCGGGTAGGCAGCTGACCCAGATGTGGTCCCTCAGATGATTCCAGGCTCACAGCCGGGCCCAAGGGCTGCCCAGGCAGGCCAACATGGACCATAGCGCACCAATGCATGTCTTTGCAGCTCCATCCCCCACCGGGGAATGGGGGCTGCCATGGCCAGCAGCCACGGCTGCCCATGATTGGCCACCGTGGCTGCCCATTTGTTCCATTCCCCTGGCCGGGTTAGGTGAACGTTTGATCTGTGCCACGACCTGATCTGTCCCTCCCCCCAGAGCATGTAGCTGGCTGTACATTTATTTTCACCCCATGTTGTAAACCCTGAGACACGCAGTCAAGCCCAAGGTGGTGGTAACAACCTAGATGGTGGTTGTGCTTTTCTTACAGAGTCTGACATTTATTTATTTTTTAAGTGAAAATGTCAGAAATTTTAGGGAATCATTAAAGATTTCAGAGGTGTTAACTTTGTGAAAAGTTCTATGTAGCAGAGCAGGGTGCTTACGTGCTTGCTGGCCCTTTTTTAAGGGACTTGGCACCTACAGGGGTGCCCATGCTATCTGAGGCTCAGGCACTATGTGAAGTGCCGGACAGCAACTGATGCCTCACACCTGGGCCTGGGTGTGGCTGAGCCAGTCCAAAGCTTAAAAGCCTGACAAAGGCTTGGTCCAAAGGAGGCAGTTGGGAGCGGTAGAAGCCAGGAAGGGCTCTGACTGAGAAACTTTGGGAGAGTGCTTGAGGAGACAAGAGCACGAGTGGAACGCTGTCTCTGCCAAACCCAGCTTGAACCCAAGGCAGTGGGTTTGACAAGCGAAGCTACAGGAGGAATTCGTGCATGGTCTGTAGAACCTAGGGAGAGGCTCTTATCTGGAGAAGCAGGAGTACTGTTGCTAGAGGGACTGTGGGAGGCATCGCTGGTCTGAGAAGGGACTGTGCCTGCACTGCCCGACCAGCAGGGCTTAAGTGGAGAAGCCCTACACCTCCCCAATTGAATGTTGTGAGCTGGATATGGACATTGTAAATACTAGGAACTACACTGGTAAATAAAGGACAAAGAGTGGAGATTTCCCTGAGAGCTTGACTCTGTGGGTACCATCCTGACAAGACTCAGCCCAGGTACCCTCTACCCTGTTGCATTCTGTCTTGGGTGGGAAAGGCCACTTTGTAACAGAAGAGCAATTCTGCAAAGTTCTGACCAAAGCTATATTTAAAACAGAAAATTTGATTGCCTCAAATTGCAACAGGAGCTCCAGGGCCTGTCCAACATGCTAAGCTACACTGATCTAATGTCATGCTTTTAGGCAGCAGTCCTCAAACCACTTACTCTGTGCTAGTCCCATTCTGGAATAAATGGTTTGTGGATCATAGCTTTCATTAAACTGGTGCAACTTCTCTGAGTAAAAATCCCTAATAGGTTTTTATGCAACTATGGCTGAAGTCCTATGATATAATGAGGTATATTCCAGAAATCCAGTGTCTCTTTTCATTTCACTGTATTACATCTTAATTACACATTAATCCAATGTTCAAGCAAGTAGTAGGGGAGAGGTGGGGGTTAGGGTGGAAGTTTTAAAAGAGGATGCTTATGAAAAATACATGTTGCAGGGCTGCATTAGTTCCAGTGCAGCCCTGCACCATGTATTTTTTCATAAACATCCTCTTTTAAAGGGGAGAAATGGCCACCCTAGTTGGGTTATACCTTTACACTTTAAATGACATAAGCCTAAACTTGCTAAGTGACTAGTGATGGGAATGTCAATGTAGCTACCATGAAGTGTGTCTGCTCAGTTGAGCCCAACCCCTGGACTCCAGGGGGGTGGGCGCTCTCCAAGCAGCCTCAGCATGGCTAGAAAGATTTTCAAGGTGGGCGGGAGTAGAGCCAACACTCTGCTCCCACCCACTCTGAAAACCTTTTAGCAGCACTCAGTCATTTGCAAAGGGCCCGCCCCTGCCAAGGAGGAAGTTTTCAGATTACGCAGGGGTGGAGAGCAGGCCCTGACGACTCTTAAAACGTCCTTCCTTGTGGGGTTTCTGCTAATCCAAGGGGCCCTGCTGGAAACCAGGGCAGCACCACAATCTTTGCACGAGAAGACTGAGGCTGGCTACGAGCGTTTGAAGAGCTGCCATTAGGAAGACTCCTCCCCCTTTCCCCTAGGGGACCCATACTTGGGGCATGAGCCCAGGCCGTCCATCGCAGCCTTGCTACGGCACTTATTAGTGATTCTAGTTGCCTCAATTTTGGGGTCCCAATTGAGACACTTTAAAGGTGTCTGATTTCCAGAAGGGCTTAGCCCTTGCCGCTAAAAGATTAGGGTTCAATCCTCATTCACCAGATGTGCAAAGGGGTTACATATGCATACATTGTGCACTGAAGTGTTCCCATGCCCTTTGGGGCAGGGAGAAATTTGCACCCACCCACCAGTGAAATGAAAGTTGGGAGGCCCAGCTCCATTAAGCATGGATGGAGCAGGGGGACAGCCTTATCCTTCAGCTTTCCTGCTGGGTTACTTGCTTCCTTTTGTAAATATCCCGGGGGGTTAAGAGTCCCCAGCCAGCCAGAGATATCCTTTCAGCATGCTCAGGGCCATCTTGTGAACTTGACTTCATGCTAGATTTAAGTGGGTGTCAATCTTTCTTCACAGCAAGAGTCTTTCTTGCCTATCACCCACTCAGTTGTGCATTCATTGTTACTCCACCCAGAGCCCAGCAAAGCCCCTCCACATGGTCAGCATTTAGGTGCAGTCTGGCCACTCATTAGTATGCTCCAGGCACAGAGGTGCCTTCCACATTGCAGGCAGCAGTCCAGTAACCATGATGATGCTGCTGCACAAAGATGCCTCTCACTGTGAGTGTATATTATTGAGTCTCGTGTGACACTTCAGCATGCAACTTATGCACGCAAAACTTGCTTGTGCGCTAGCGGATAAGGATTATACCCTTAGGTTCCATTAAAGGTATCTTAAATTGGTGTCCAAAAATTGAGGCCTCCAGCATTTCTTTAGAAAAGGTAAGCCATTATCCTCACAGCAGCTATGAGAAAATCAAACTCCACTTGCTTCCTCCAAACTAAAGAAATGAAATAACAAAATCAGCTGAACACCATTACCTGCCATGTATGGCTTTGCTAAAGGAACTCGTGCTCCGGTGAGTTACATGATGGGTGTTTTCAGACAAGACACTCCCCACCCACCATACATGTTACAGGGCACCCATAGGGCCATACTAAGGCCCTGCAATATGTATAATGCGTGGGTGGAGAGCATCTTGTCTGAAAATGCCCAATGTGAACAAACATGTGTTTCTTGGTAAGAAACACTTATGACCTCTGGCTCATGCCAACTGTTCATGACTTGAGCAATATCCAAAACCAAAAATGCTTTTGACAAAGAACATGAATTGTTGATAGTTGTCTGTCATTTACAGATTAGTCTAACATAAGAAGTGGTTTTCAGTGGACAATCCTGTAGACAGCAATGTGTTTATTAGAGTTGAAACAGATAGCTCATTAGCTATTCACAGGGAATACCAGTAATTTTGAGTACCATGTTTGGTGCCCATTGGGCTACCCAAGTACCGACTGGGCACCCGATTACCCCAAAATGCTGGGAGTCACCGTTACCGTGTTACCAGTTTACCAATCAATAAATCGGTACAGGAATTGGGATGAAACATCAAAAAAGTGTTATTGGAAGTCATAAGATTGGGATGAAAAATGGCAAATCAATGTGTCAAGTACCCTGTCGAGCACTAATTGAGTAGCGATTAGTACCCACTGTTACTGGGTCCAGTTGAATACTGCAATTTCAATGGGTGTTCCCCCTTTTTACGGGTACTCATCTCCGCTCTAGATTATATCCATTGTCAAAAGTAGGAACTGCTTCTGTTTCTTTTATAAGGAGAAGCAGGCTCTCAGCTATTCACCTATTCCTGACTTTTTTTTCTTTAAAAAACAACAATTTTAACTTGGCAATCTGGGCATATTCTTCTACTAGGTGGCAGGCCTAACTCCACATCTAAGACATTATCCTGTGCCTTGAGCTGATGAAAGCCAAGGGCAGAGCACAGCTATCCCATATAGCACTATGAAACAGCATCTGCACTGAAAAATATCATGGTGTCTTTACAGTCCAAGAAAGTAGTCTTTAAACAGTTTAAATCTAGGGTAGGGAACCTCTGGACTGTGGGTCACATATAGCCCATAGCTGTTTTTTATTTGATCCCTTTCAAATTTATGGATCTGGTCTGTGGATTCAAGCCCTAACCTCAAGCACTGAAAGACTGAGCTCTGGGGTAGGAAACAGAGATGAAGACACATAGATCCATGGTCTGAGCCCTCTCCTTACTTCCCCCTTCAAAACATCTTGCTTAAGTCCTTTGCAATGCACCTGTAATTTTGTAAAGAGACTAGGGATGGGACTCAGGAACTAATTTTGTTTTTGTTTCAGTTCTCTGAGAAGTTCGGTTCTCGTTTCGATATTTTTCCATTTAATTTTTGTAGGTTTTTTGCACTGAAAAAACTGAAAAAAAATGTCAATGCCAAAAAACCCAACAACCCCAGAACAACTGAAATGAGAACTGAAATTGCAGATAGAACCAAAATGGCCATTTTGGGGTCGTTTAGGTTTTATCTAAAACCAAAATTCCCATTCCTAAAAGAGACACCTACTGCAACCTCCAGTTCTGTAGTGACTCACTTTTGAGAGGCTGCTGATTTTCTGGGAAAAGGAATTGTGAGAGATACCTTCATCGGGAAATAGGTGATCTTCTGTTTCTTAGTGGGAAAAGCGGTTAACAATGGGAATTGATGGATTTAATCATCCTTAAACCGTGTCAGTAGCAGCCTATGTCCCTATCTCCACTCTTTCAGAGGCCCAGTAGCTCCGGGTAGTGGCTTCAGCGTTCTGTGAGTTCTGCAGGGTTCTCATAGAAGTTCCTCCGGAGCAGCAGAAGACCCACTATCACTCCAGAGGCTCTCAGGTTAGGCATTTCCTGCAGGTCCCGCTACTCACTACCTTCTACCCTGGTGACCCCACCACCCCTCCCATCCATGACCCTGCCGTCACCCTAGGCTCAGCCATTCCTAAGGCAGGCCCTGATCTAAACATTTATAGATAGACAAAGAAAAGATCAAAGTTCCCACACCATATTATGAAGATTTCTTTTCCCTTGGCCCCAAAATCAAATTGAAATGTTATCATTCTAACAATCAGCTCTTCAGCAAGACATACACCTTCAGTTGAGAGAAGCATGTTGTGGCACAGAGTCATTGTTCTGCGTTACATGAGAAGAATGAGAAAATTTGTTAATGTCATGATCTGAAAATGACATGCCAAATCAGAAACAGTCTTCAAGTTTTCTACACAGGCACTAACACTGAGATGCTACTCCCTAATAAGTTTCAGGATTAACAAATGTTTGTCAAAAGAAAATGCAATGGGCAATTGAAATCTAATTTGAAAGGGAAGTACAATATCCCAATAAGTATATGCATGAAAACCAAGAAGCTGCATAACAGGCGTAGCCAACACAAAATATGCAATTTACATACATTACACACTAATAAACTCAATTCTGACATTATATTTAAAAGCTTCAGTTCACTAGCTCGTGGGCTGAGAGAGGAGGTGGGGGGGTGTTTCCCCATAAAAATACAAACATGGACAATATTTGACATCAGTTCCTTAAGCCATTAATCACTGCCTTGTTCCTATAAAGATCAAACCTTTGTAAGTCAATAACAGAGGATTCCTCACCACAGACAGGTAATAATGAGGAAAGCAGACTTAGCAGATGAATACTCAAGACACCGTGATGAGATCTGCAGACCTGCTCTTCGTACTTAAGCTGCTGAGTGCTAGAAAGATTCTGGATCAACCCTAAACTCCTTTAAAACAAAAAAAATTGAGAACACAAATTTTAATTTAATTTTCTTGCAAATCAGGCTGTTGTTTTGGATGTGGAGTGCTGTGTCTAATGCATTATCCAAAGTGTGCCAAGCAAGTTAGGAGTGAAATGTCCTGCATCAAATTGAATGGATACAAGAGATTATTGGCCAGATCTTTAGCTGGGTTAAAATGTAAAAAGTCAGTTGAACTTGGCTGATTTAAATGAGCTGAGAACTGGATCCTCAGAATCTGAACACCAGATTTATTCTATATATCACTGGCTTCACTTTATCTCAAAAGACCATCAAATGTTCATGTGTGTATGCATATGCATGCATGGAACCCTAAAAACGGACCATAAATTGGGGGAG
>QEPC01014460.1:194367-205663 GCA_003113815.1 Sphenodon punctatus
GTGCTCCGAGCTCTGCACTGGCTGCCGATAGCGTGCCGAGCCAAGTTCAAGGTGTTGGTGATGATCTATAAAGCTCTACACGGTCTCGGCCCCTCGTACCTTAGGGACCGCCTCGCCCTCTGCGCCCCAGAGCGGCTCCTGCGGTCTGCCGGGGGTGCCTTCCTGGAGGTCCCCCATGTTAAGTGGGGGGCCACAATGGAGAGGGCATTCTCGGTAGTAGGGCCGCGGCTGTGGAACTCCCTTCCAGAGGAAGCTCGCCTGGCCCCTAGCCTGTTAACATTCCGGTGAAATTGTAAGACCTGGCTGTTCGCCCAGGCCTTTGGGAGGGAGGGTGAGTGGGGGGGGGGTTAGTTCCCCCACCTATTTTTGATTTTAGGTTTTAGATTGTATCTTAGCCCTGTTTTTATATTTTATAATATTTATGAATATATTTAATTGATTTTATTGTATTTAATGTTTGGAAGCCACCCCGAGCTGCATGGCAGGAGGGGCAGGGTAGAAATTTATAAAATAAATAAATAAATAAATAAATAAATTCAGCTTGTGTTTTTCCTGTACAATGTCTTTGGCACTTGCCAGAGGACAGAGTTATGGACATAGACGTTGTTTAGATGGATCACACATACGCAGGGATTTAGGAGAGTCAAAATCTTTCCAGTGAACACAGAAGCTCTTGCATTCTCATTTCCCACCACAGGTGCTGCAAATTGCCAGATCAGTGCTGTGTCTCAAGAGGGGAAGTCCTGTTACCTTTTCTTTCTTTTTTAAACAACAAAAAAAATCCTCAATGCAGAATGGACCTTAGAATGTTTGAGCAGATTTAGGAGTTTGGATTTTTTTTAAAAATAGTCATCCCAACCCACACCCAAACAGAACTACTTTCTATCCCCATGAGCACAGAACTATGCACAGAGCATAACTAAGAAATTTTTGAGGGAAGAGGGCTGACAAAGATTCTTTGTGATATTACACACTAACAGTCTGACAAGTGTCTATCTGGAGGTCTCCTGCTACAGAAGTGAAACCAGACTGATTCTTCCTTTACCTTCACCAACTGGCTTAGAACTCTACATTTCCAAGGCTCTCTTGGCTGGGCAAAGGGCTACATACCTGCTTAGAAAAGCATGCAGACAATGTAGTTCAGATGATATCTTTTATTTGATCAACTTTCTGTTGATGCTAGTATGCAAGCTTTCGGGCTACACAGCATGTAAGAAGTCAGAACTATCACATTCTTGAGGAAGAACAATCTGTGTCCCAAAACAGAGGTTGGTCAAATAAAAGATATTATCTAAACTACAAGGTACTTTTGAATCTGGGTGAGGCCACACAAGCTACGGCAGCCTGATCCCTGCACGACCTCATGGAGGGTAATCATCACCACCACATTGTGGGGCTAGTGGGGAGCTGAGCACAAAAGCATCCCACCCCCTTCACCCCCCATGAGGAAGCTGGGTGGCTGCCTTATCCCAGTGGGGCAAGGCTGCTCCATGACACGTCCTCGGAATTTTTCCAGGGATGCATCACATAGCAGCCAGGGCAGGAGGGACATCTGGTGCAGGGGGGAGGGGACATCTGGTGGGCACCAGCCACACTGTGCACTACAGTGTGTGGCCCAGTTACCCAGACAGGGGTAAGTCTACCTAAGGCATGGTACCCTCCTCTGCCTGGCTCATCTGGCTGCACCGTCTATTTCTTACAATTGGAACCAATATAGGCAACCACATTCTCTCTAGATTAGAAAAGCGTGAAAGCTAAGCACTTTTATTTCTCTAGCTATCTAAACCTGGGGGATCTCTAGCCATGAACTTCAAAGAGGCCCAAAGACCAGCTCTGCAGTGGGAAGGTTTGCCTTAGCTAATAAAGTGTGTGAATTGTTTGCTTCACTTTAAACATTTTCTTTAAATGAAACTTTAGAAAAATCCTGTTCTTGTTGATGCCCTGATCATACTCAGAGATGAACATACACCATCATTACTGGATAATTGTTATCTATGACCCATAGGAAGTTACAGAGCAGGCCTTGAAGGTCTAGGCCAGGGGTTCCCATGCTTTTTGCCTGTATGACACCCCATTTTGAGAACAAAATAACTTATCAGCCCAAGATGCCAACAAAGACTTGCCAAGCCTATGAAATATCAATTAGGATTGCATCTCGAGCCCCTCTGCCAATGGCATAACTCCACCTTGGATCCCTCTCCCAACACATACATGTTTTTACACAGGCATGACTGGGTGGCAGGTCTGTGTGCACCATGTGGAGTGCACACAGATTTCTGGTGAGTGCATCAGACGGTATGGGATGTGTGTGTGCTGGGTGTGTGCCCCTACCCACACACCACCTGCTTATGCCCCCTATCCCAGATTTTCCCCCAATGTTCCATGCGTGGGCATGAGTGGGCAGTGCGTGGGTCATGAAAGCAGGCGCCCACCCACCCCACCTTCAGACAGGCACTCAGATGGGTGGGAGGTGGGTGGACCTCCATAGGTGCATCCTGTGTAAAAACAGCCAGAGATTGGGAACCACTTTTCTAGGCAGTGGGAAGAGGAAATGAATCCAAATACTAAGATAACGTTTCAGGCTCCTATTAAGAAGACAATGTTGCCCAGGGCCGGAGTGCTCGTGATCATAGTTTCAGTCTTATCTCCATTGGGTTACATCAAAGCACGGCCAATAAGATATTAGCTTATGTGAGGAGGAAAACGGTTTTTAACAATTGCATTTGATAATGATCCCACTTTACCCACGTCACAGGACTTCAATGTTGTTCTTAACTTTTAATTCAGAGGGAATAAAAGCATTTTTAAAATTTTCTTTTTAAGAGAACACTTGCTACAGAGAGAATTAATTTACACTGAACTGGAAATGACACTGACAACTGCTTTTGATGGATTAATTCTTAATCCTGGGAAGATTTTTGTTTTTAAATTACAGAAGCCTTCCACACTGTGAATTTGACTATTTAACAACAAAAAAAAACCCCAACAACGAAGCTATTAATAAAATGTCATGCCTTTTGTTGCAAATTGCATTTGGAAATCAAGATTCTTCAAAACAAAATCCATTAAAGTCTTGCTGGAAGTACATCCGCTTGACTTCATGTTAGTTAGTATATTTCTACTGAGGTTTTAAAGCCCTAAAGTTTTGTTTCCCACTATGTGCTATAGGAATCTATGAAACTTAATTACATTTACTGTTACAAAAAAGGGTTTATGAACTTCTGCCTTTAGGCAAAAATGTTTATTTCATTGCCTTTGCTATTCATTCTTTTCAACTCAGATGCCTTTGAACTTTTCAGCTGCACAGAGTTATCACCGTTGTGCAGGAACTGGGGACTGTACTCTCGAGATGCAAACCACAAGTTGAAAAAAAATGAAGGAGGCAAAGATGTACGAGTCGTTATTTTGGCCACCCTTTGTGCCATTAAAATCTCATTTTCTGCCTATTAGAATGCCCTCTCACTGCTTAGGCAGTGGTGATAGTCAGTGATTAGTGTGTAATTGAGTATAATTGTCTTTTCACTTTTCATTTGTGTCATTCTGAGCTTCTCTGTTTTTCTAACCACTGAGAGCGGGTGGGGTGAGAGCAGGGAGTAGATAAAGCTGTTAAAACTCTCACTCTCAGCCCTGAAGAGATTCCTGATTGTAATTATAGATTGCATTCCCCCTTTGCGACATTTATCTGAATTCGGTGGACAAGCTCTCTCAAACACCTGAGCTAAACTCACACTAATAAAATAAACTATTGTGTATTTAGGCAATTGCTCTGAATGTCAACTTCAGACAGATGCCACATGTAGGAAATTTAACCAACCTTTTGACACTCAATTATCAAGGCAATTTATTAACATGATCTTCCAGGAAAAAGCTCATGCAAATTAGAAAAACAATTATGGCCTCCAAGCAGTTATATGTTTCCAAATAGTGGTAATTCTCCTAATTTATGTATTTATAACTCGATTATAGCTCTTCCCGATGTGCTCTGCTCATCAACTCAGTTGGCCTCTCCCAGTATAAGTTGTCTATTACTTGGAAGGCAAAACCTCCATCTTCTTTTATGCAGAGATGGTTAGCTAACAACCTGTCAGACAAGATCATGGGTCTTGAACTTTCTTACCTAGGAATGGAACTCAAGGAAAATAGCAGCACATTATAAATGACTGGCAACTGAATATAAACACCAAATTTGCATGATTGGCATTCGAAGTCTCTTTAAAGTAAGTTTAACCTATGACTTTTGATGCAGCCAGAAGGAGGGGGAAAAAAGGAAACTAGCAAACTGAAATCATGTGGCTTGTATAAAGAATACATTATGGTTTAAATTTGGCAATTCATTACACTATGGCCTCCGGGAATAGACAATTTGGTTCTAGTATACAGCAAATCCTCTGTCTGAAAACTTAAAACTGACCTGAGGTGAAAGGCCATTGCCAATGGCAGGATTCATGGGATTGGAAGGCCCGGATGGAGGCACAAAGCTGTCTGTATAACTGGAAAATCCATGCCTGGTGCTTGGGAGGCAATAGGCAGAACTGGTCTCTGGGTTGGAAGGGAGGCTGCTTTGGTGTACAGTGCTCGGAGGAAGCGGCTGAGGCCTATGGACTGTACTGCTTGGATCAGACACAGCTGAAAGGAAAAGGACACAGTTACAGATTTTCCAACTTGTATTCTGACACAACAAATTCACTATGTAAAAATCAGCAATGAGAAAGACTAACTGGGTAAATATTAGGCAGACCAAAGATTAATATATAACACTATTCAGCATTTAACTGGCTAGCAAAAAAGCATAACTGCGTAAACCTCTACCAGATTTCCGTGACGTATCTATAGTATTAATTCATACAATATTCAGATGTGATTATTAAGGGGCACTAAGATTGTTAACAGTCAAGAAAGAAGAAAGAGAAACTTCTCTTGATTCAGGGGACTTGGGTAGGATATAAAGTGTTTTCCCTCCAGATCCCTTAGTAGAATTTAGTGACTAGAAACAGTCTACACAACACATAGGGGTGGGAGGGATGAGGAGCAATGCAAGAAAAGCAGTGTGACCCTAGAAACAGCCTATATTTGGGGAGGGGAGCATTGCAAGACAAGCAACTTGACCCTACGTCTGCAACCATGGTTGACCTTGACTAGTCAAATTGAAACTGCTGTTGTCACTAGGATTTAAATATAAAGAGCTAACTTGGGTTGGCTCTCTTGATTTTCAGAACACACACCTTTTCCCTTCATTTAAATTTAGGCAAGTCCTAAAATGGGCAAACCTTGGCAGAGAGAGAGCTTGGAAGCTTCATGAGAATTGGCTTCATGAAATCTTGTCAGTCAAGTTTTGTCTTTGGGAAAAGAAATAATCAAAATAGGGTGGTTCAGATCCAGGGTCTACTTGTTCTCCCAGAACCAGCAACATTCAAGAAATACAGCTATGAACTAGAGCTGACATAAGTACCTGCAAAGATGGCTATACCCATTGAAATTACAGTACCTGACCTGAACTGATAACGTTGAGTACTATTCAGTATCCAATTACTGCCCACTGAGCTTCCCGTTTTACTGACTCCCGATACAAATTTACGATCTTCTTGCATTGAATTTCCAGTTTTCTATTACTAAAATTGGTCAGTAAATGGAAAAGTGGGGACTTGGTAATAGCAATATCCACTGTTTCAGGTAATTGGGTGACTGGCTCAGGACTCAGGTACTGATAGGGCACCTGACAGACTACCTGGAATGCTGGCCATTTCAGCTCTCATTATCTCCAGAACTTGTTAAACTCTGCTGTCTGTTCAGCAGCTATATTAAGTGATTAAGTCCACAATCCACAAATCACTTACTCCAGAGTAGTCCCACTGAAGCATAGGCTTCAATAGGACTTCTCTGGGGTAAGTGGTCTATGGATTGTGGCCTTCATGGTTATAGACCATTTCTTACTGGACAAGTGCCCACATCACACACAAAATTTACAACTAGCACCATTGTTGGCTTTATTAATAGAGAGGAAAGAATGCAAACAGACTAATCTCTAACCGGCATTGCTGGTCCCAACAGGCAGGTGTAGATTCATAACGGATTGAACCGTCTGTAAGGTCATCAGTGCTGACAACCCCTCATCCCTGTTGGGACGCCTATATTTCCCCAATTTCAAAGACATTTCAGCTGCCCTGAAGGCACATGAGAGAGGGACATCAACAGAGTGACTGGTGGCCATGACAGTGGGAGACGGGAGTAGCCTATGTTTTCCCTGTTGGCCCCATGTGCTGCTGTAGTGGGAGGTACTTGTCCTAATTTGCTGACCCTGTGCATGCTCCAGCATTTAGGGTGATGTTGGGAAATGTGGTTTTCTTCCACAGCTTCTTTGTCCTCCTCTTGCTGCAGGACAGGGAGAAGAAGATATCTCCATGTTCTGTGCCTCTAGCATTCTCTCCAAGAGAGATCTTGGTGCATGTTAGCTGACCATGCTGAATCTCTAACCAGCATTGCTGGTCCCAACAGGCAGGGTCTGTCAGGGTCCCTTAGTAGAATTTAGTGACTAGAAACAGCCTACATTTGGGATGGGGAAGGGGGGTGGTATGAGGAGCATTGCAAGACATTGCTGGTCCACCCCTGCCTGTTGGAACCAGCAATGCTGGTTAGAGATTCAGCATGGTCAACTAACATACACCAAGAAGCCTCTTGGAGAGAATGCTAGAGGCACAGAACACGCAAATATCTTCTTCTCCCTGTACTGCAGCAAGAGGAGGACAAAGAAGCTGTGGAAGTAAACTACATTTGCCAACATCACCCGAAACACTGCAGCATGCACAGAGGTTGCCTCCCCTGCAGAGTGGACAGGGTCAGCAAATTAGGACAAGTACCTCCCACTCCAGCAGCACATGGGGTTAAAAGGGAAAACAAAGGCTACTCCCACTGTCATGACCACCAGTGACTCTGTTGATGTCCCTCTCTCATGTGACAGAAAGACCCAAAGGGGAAAAGCAAGCAAACAGAGGTAGAGCCTGAGGAAAAGACAGGAAACAAGTGAGCATGGAAAAATAGAGTCATGGGGTTACTCCATGACTTTGGGTCCTAGTTTGCCTCTGCATTCATCCAACCTTGGCCTCCGGGGCAGTTGAAATTGGGGGAAAGGAAGATATCGGAGTCCCAACAGGAATGAGGGGTGGTCAGCAATGATGATCTTACAGACTGTTAAATCCACCACTGCCCATAGGGCAGAGATGTGCTACAATAGTGAAATAATAAGATGGCTAAAGAAATGTATTCTCCCCCTTACCACTGCCACCACTGCACCAGACTCCAGGACAGCTCAGCCGATCTGGTAACATCATAGGTTCAGAGACCTCAACTCAGCTGAGTAAATGAGACTATTTAAGGTTAAGACAACATTTAAGTGCTTTACCAGAGTTGTGCACACTTATTCCTACAATAGATTTACATCGAAAACAACTGATCATTCCTGTGTTAGGTAAATTGTGTCCTACCGTACCTTGTGGTATAGAGGTGGGCTGGTAGGAGGACTCAGATAGCTGGTACGTTGGCAGAGTTGGCATGGCGGTGGGTGGGAATCCTCCAGGGATCAGGTGGTTGAAAGCCATCAGCTGATTGGCCCCAGCTTGCTTCCTCCATCTTGCTCGACGGTTACTAAACCAGACCTATAAACATTTTAAAATGTAGGCGAATTGGAAATGATGGTACAGTTTGCCTTAATGCATTTTGGTTTTGAGTAGAGAATAAAGTCTCCCCTTCTGGTAGGCAGCTTGGATTTTCATGGAAACAAATTGATCTGAATTTGTAAGTCAAGGAACTCACAAACTCTAACTCCACTTCAGAGTTGTTACCCTAGGCTACTATTTTCAGACAGGTGTTTAAAGTTAAGTGCATTCAACTATATTTCAGTCCCTAAATGGTTTGCATGAGCACCTACAACTCTCATTTATTGAGATACTGGACCTAAATATTTGGAATTAGACATCTTTAATGTTAAGCAGCCAAGCTGGACAAAACAAGCCTTTGTCCATATATTAAAGCAATCTCATAGAGCAGCTTTAAAAGATGAGTGCACAGCATCTCCACCTAAGACTCGGTGATGATAACTGATGATAGCATTGAATCATATTTTCACACAGAACTGTTTTTGAAATTTGTTTCCAATATAGTATGAACCAACCAGCTATTCCTCAGGATTAGCTGTGACTAGCTTATCTATACATCTGGTATCCATTAACAAACACAACCATGCAGACACATCATCCTCAGCCCATGTTCTGTGACTATTTTCAGTGGCATAACGTAGGACAGGAACCTTTTCCCTCCCATGGGCCACTTGGGAAATTAGTACAAGCTGTATGAGCTGAGCAGAGTTTGGGGCAGGGGTGCTCAAGGAGCATACTCAGGATGGAGGAAGAAAAGAGGAGATCAAAATCATAGATCTATGCCATGGGTCCATATCCTGTCCTTGAGTGCATGCCCTCATTTCCGTTTTCTTCCCCAAGCTCACTTTTTATGTTCTTTTGGGAAGCAACTAGATCCAGTAGCCAAATTCAGGATTTGGAAACAGACCAAATAAGAACAGATGTGGGTTGTATTTGGTCCACATGCCAAAGATTCCTCATGCCTGCCATAGGAAAATAAACAGCAGGGTGTTGCTATTTATATGAATATACATGACATTAGAGACCTACAATTCTAGACACCTTGGGAGAGACCCAAAATTGTAGCTGTCTCCCTTGCTGGGTCTGCTGCTGCTGTGAGTGGGCCCCTGTCAATATCATCCCCACCTGCAAGAGATACCTACATGAGCTGATAGCACTAAACAGCTAATTGCTGGTTACCTCTGATGAGCTGTTAAGAGTGAGAGCAACCCAACAATAATAAAAATAAGACAGATTGCATATAAGAATCCATATCCCACAATGCTAGACTTATCAGAATCCTCCCTCCTCCCACTATGCCCCACTTACGGGAGATTGGAATTGTCATGGGGCTGGACTTGTGGGGCCTGCATTTGCGTGTCTCTAACATGCATATTATATAAGTAGTGACTGGCCCTGCATTCACTTCAATAGTTTTACTAAAAATAACAGGTAAGATTCTGGTAGGACTTTAATAAGTCTAGGCTAGAGCTGAAACAGGTAGCATATTTTCTACCCATCTGTGGGCAATACCCACAATTTTGGACAGCCTATCAGGTGCTGAAAGAGTGTAGCGGGAACCCGATAGGCTGCCCAATATTGCAGAAGTTGTCCACAGGTAGCAATGCTCCCCACCCCCATTTACCTTGTGGTGGCATGGGGGGGGGACTCCAGCAGTGGTGATGGGGCCTTCGGTATGGTCACCCTAGGCGGTGGTGGTGGGTATCAGGAAGTTGGTGGAATGATCAGGCTTTTATGAACATCCAGGGGAACGGAGTTCCATATTTGTGAAGCAGCCACCAAGAGCGCCTCTCTGCATGCCCTCTCTGTATGGACTTTATGTGTCAGTGGCATAATAAGGGGTGTGCAATTTGTTTTAGTTAAATTTTTCTACATTCATTTTAGTTACTAATTTAACTAAACCGGATGTATATTCAAACAAAATTTGTTTTTAAAATATGTTTTTGTTTTGCCCCCACTGGACCCTATAAGGTTGCCTCCTATGAGACTATGAAGCACTCCAGGGAAAGCAGAGGGGAGAGGGAGGGGAAGAGGAGTCAGAGAGGCCCCAGGGGAACTCCCTGCTCTGACTGGCATCCCCGCTGGCCAATTGGCATTGGGAACACAACAGGAAGCACCATGATTGATACAGATCCCCTGGAATAGGTCTTCCTTCAGTGTAGCCAGCAACTTGGCAGTTCCTGGGGGAAGAGCACTGAGGAGCCTGTGTAACCCCTTGGGAGGGCCTGCTGCTTCTGTGCCTGGCTGCTGTCTGCCAGTCTCTCTCACACACACTTTATTGAGCACCAATAATGAGAAGGGAATGGGAACGGGGTGGGGTGGGAGGAACACAGCAAAATCCAAGAAAGCAGTCCTGCCGGATGTGAACGCCCATGAGGACACTTTGGGCTTCAGATCAACAGTAGTTTTCAACCTGTGATTTGTGGACCCATGCCAGTGCCTGCTGCTCTTATGCCCACCTGCTGCATCCCAGTCTCCCTCTGATATTCTGCCACCCTAGGGCACTCTCTGCAAGTTTGGAGATGGGAAAAGGTTGGAGAGACAGTAAAAATTGCTATTTAAACCAATGCAAGACCTGCAAAGTGATGCCCACTGAAAATAGGAAACTAATTTAATTACTAAAACAAAGTTAAATTGTAAATGAAAAGAAATGCATAACTACTTTTTTGAAATGAAAATGATCAAAAATGAAAATGAATCTGGTCCCTTCTGCACACCCCTATGGTATATTCAATAGAGTATCCCCAGGTGGCTTGCTGGGTGGCAATGGGATATAGGGGAGGAGGCTGTGTTTCAGATAGGTGGGGTCCAGGCCATTTAGTACTTCAAAAGACACAATGTTATGTATTGAATACCAAAATGCAAAATAGCAAGATACTGAGGCCCTTTTACATAGGCCTCTCTCACTCATGAACATGCAGAAATCTGAGAGTTCATGAGTGGGAGAGGCCTGTGTGAAAGACACAGCGTGGGCACATGCGGTGAGTGAGGGTACGTGTGCACTCCTGCCTAACACACATCCCCACTCATCCCCATGCATGGAACAACCGGGGGAAATGGAGGCTGCTCCATGCATGGGGATGAGTGGGGGTGAATGGGGATGCGTGTGCACCCACTGCGTACCGACACGTCCATGTACCCCCCCCCACCCAGTGGCACCATTTAAAAACAGTCTGAAGTGTGCAAAGTAATGAACACCTATATAACAAAGTAATGAAGTGACAAAAGGTGATTTCAGACATTACGTGGTCCCGATTCACCACAGTGGATTCTCGGTGGGGGTGAACAGATCAACCACCCCCCGTGGTCAAGGAAAGCCCCGAACAGACATGACGGGACCGGGACCATGGCAGGGAATTGGACCACCGGACCACAGCCTGGGGCAGCGCAATAGACATTATGCTGATGCCGGGCCGGGCCGTGGTCAAAGCACCCAGAAGGCACCAGGGAGGTGCGTCCTGGCTGCTGTCATGTGCCCTTTAAATCTCCCTCCCTCATCTGTGTTGTTGCTGGTTGCCTGGCAGTGATGCTGCATGCTTTGTCCTCAGCTGGGAATCATTTTCTTTGGTTCTGGCCAGTGGTTGCTGTTCAGACATTACTTTTTGTTGTTTCCCGTTGGGAATCTCTTTGACCACGCTTTCGGAGAT
>QEPC01014460.1:222157-244364 GCA_003113815.1 Sphenodon punctatus
TTCGAGACACATTGACCACAGGTGGGTATTCACCGTGGTTCACTGTGATCTCATAACGTCTGAAAATACCCTTTGTCTATGGTAGTTGAGCCCCTCCCCCCATACACACACATACTTACACCTTGCTTCCTCTCTCCCTTCCCACCCTCCTGTTGCTTTCCCCTTCTCTGTCCCTTGTTCTCTGTCTCTCTCTTCCCCTTGCTACCCTATCATTTTGAAAATTCTCCCCAGCTCAATAAGAGTGGAGCTAGGTTTTGCAGGCATGTCCCTCCTCGTGCCACTGCCCCCGGTCCCTGCCTTCTGTGCTCTCCAGTTTGAGAACTGCTGTTCTAAGGTACCAGGCAGCTTAAGCAAGCACCTATTGCCTTCTTATTTCAGTCCCAGCTCATCTTTAATCCCCAAAAGGTTTTGTTCTGGCATTTTCATCATTGATTGACTGGGATCTTTCCTTCCATGCTGGGCTAAGTAAAAGATCCATATGTTCAATGTACTAGGGAATTTGCTGGGCTGTAGATCATAGCACTGGTGTGAGACAAGATGTGTCCCAAGGGAGCTTGAGGAAGCCATAAGGAATGTTAAAAGTCACAGGGTTAAAGCCACATTAAGACAGCTGTTATGTTAATGAGAGTTCTGCTTTTCTTCTAACTGAGGGTCACTGATTTAGAAAAATATGAACAACTATGTATTGTTTTATCACATTTGCCTTTAAAGCTGATGGCTGTTGGAGTGTATCTACTGGAAGTTGTCCATACTATTCTACCTAGTAAAAAAAATATTTATTCATGCTTTATAGATCAAAGTCTCAGTGTCCATATTCCCCATGTTTGACACAATTTCATGTAAGCTTCCGTCATCTATTTGGTATGTCATCCCTTAGCAGGCATTCTCTCAAAACAATAAAGTTTTTCCAGCTTTTGCGTGTTTTTAACATACAAGTATAAACTCACTTAACTCCATTCAAAACTCAAAATATGACACACGTTCCCTCAGTTGGTTCACAAACCTTAGCCAATCTAATTAGAGTATTGAATTTAAAATAAAATCCCAAATCAGCCATCATTTTAGGTCTAGTTTTGAGCACCTTCCTCTCTCCCTTCCCACCCTCCTGTTGCTTCCCCCTTCTCTGTCCCTTGTTCTCTGTCTCTCTCTTCCTCTTGCTACCCTATCATTTTGAAAATTCTCCCCAGCTCAATAAGAGTGGAGCTAGGTTTTGCAGGCATGTCCCTCCTTGTGCCACTGCCCCCAGTCCCTTAAAGAATTGGAACTTTAATTTTTTGTGCTAGTCCATTCCAAAATTCCATCCGTCAAAGTAAAATCACAAGATAGACGACCAAAATTTTCCAAACTAATTCAGGTTCTCTGTAATTCAAATGCAAATCCCATAACACAGACAGACAGAACCTAGGGAAATTTGGATTTTCCTGAGAGAGTGCTTCTTAAACTGTGTTCGATATCTGACCAGTGGTTATTTAAATACTTCTTAATGGCCAAACGTTTTGAAAATTTATCACTGAAGTCCATGAAAAGTTCTCTCTCAAAATAATATGTAGCTCAAAACTACTGTAACAGTCTTTGTCCACTATCATGTTTAAAGCAACGGAGCTTGTAGACAAATTGACTGCTCTTTTTTTTTCCCCAGCCGATATAATAGGGCCATGAGAGAACAAAAATAAATTGACCTTAATTAAGTAATGTATTAATGGGAGATTAAATTTATTTCTTAAGAAAAATGGTTAAAGTTCTACCTGAACTCGAGCCTCAGTAAGTTTGGCCCTTTGTGCAAGTTCTTCCCGAGTGTAAATATCAGGGTAGTGGGTCCTCTCAAAAGCTCTTTCCAGTTCTTCTAATTGCTCTGCAGTGAAGGTGGTTCGACTCCGGCGTTGCTTTCTCTTTAAAGGTAAATCTGGTTCAGAATCAATGTCAGAGCCTTCATCAGACTGAGGTGCTGATGCTGGAAACAAAGAAAGGGAAACAGTTAGGTTCTAGCAGAAAAGAAAGCAAGAGTATTGAATGAATCCAAGATTTTGCACTAAGGGGAAAAACAATTCTGAATCAGGTTAAACAGAAGTGAAGACTCTCTAGTCTGAGAGCATAAACAAAAGGTTAAAAAAATCCAGTTAATTTTCTGTAAATTTTCAGTTGAATTATTGATAGTTTTTTCAATTAATGCAGTCTCTTTTTTCTTGTTTTTGAGATATTTGCAGGGAGATTTCAATTTCTGTGACTATGTTAGTTACACAAATGCGTTCAATGACTTATTCTATTTGCTCGGTTACTTCTCATATTTATGAATTTAATGGCTTTAAAATAGTGTGAGTAAAACTCTGTCACTCAAATATTTGCAGAAATTGACAAGGGATATATAAGGATTTAAAAAGAAATCTGTTTCAGTGCAATCAAATATTTGCACAACAGAGCTTTTATTGTCCATACAGGTCTGTAAATGTGCATGGTACTTAAAATATAAATTAGTAAAATTAAGTATGATTATTTGTTCATGGCTCTTCATTTGTCGGTTTTGTTTAGATCTGGTAGCATTGCAGGAGAATTTAGACAATTGTTTAAAAAACACAAAGATTGCCTCTGGATGGTATGCAAAGCTGGAGTTTGTGTTTGGCTCTATCCTCCACAATACTATCACCTTCTCATCAGTTCACTGCAAAAGTGAAGGAGAGCTTTGATCGCTTAAGGACAGCACAAGCTGACCCACTGTTTTCATTAGATGCATATCAATTGCTATTTGCTAGTAGAGAAAGGACAATTTCAGTAAGCCAAACTGGCCATATTCATTCCTAGGGTGATGCTTTTAGGGCTCCCACCTCCCTAGGACGTTTGATCCAGAAAGGGATGGGGCCTCACCAAAAAGAGGTGAGAAAAGGAGACCTTTCTGATGTGGCCATGTCCCATCTGGAGCATTGTGATGTCGTGATGCTCTATTGAGGGTGGGGCCATATCAGAAATGAGGCAGGAGAGCCTTTTCTCTCCTCCCCTCTTCTGACATAGCCCTGCCCCATCCCTGAACAAGATTCTAGTGGCACCACCTGGATACATGGGGGAAAGAGGGGTTTCACCTGGAGCCCAGGGATGATGTGTGAAAACTAAAGACTCTGGGTGGTTCGGAATAGATGTTCCATTTTCACAGAACATTCTGATTGGAACATGTGTTCTTCTGATTAGATCCCAACTGAAAATTAAAAAATTAAAAATCTATTGCTCATGGGCTAAATGACTGCCTCTGCCCAAAATGGCAGTAATAGCTGTGCCACCATTTTACATAAGGACAGAGTTTTGCACATGCCAAAATGACCACGGGCCATTTTGCACATGTGCAATGTTTTTTAAAAAATAATTTATTGTTTAATATTTCATCCAATTCCAATTGGGATCTGATGAAATATTGCTGGTTTCCGTTTTCAATTGGAATGGTGAACTGGACCATTTCAACCAAAAATTGAAACTGGAGAAATTCCAAATTCACCCCTAGCTCAAACCTGGAAGGGTGCTTTCCCTGGATTCTACCAATTTCAGTCTAGTTGCCATGGGGGCAAACTTGGTCAACCACTGGAAGAGTCTTTAGAGTGTATCTAACCATATAACTGCCCCTTGGAAGTGAGCTCCTGAAGGTCAACTCTTTGTATTAACAATTTGCCTGGACAACTTGTTTCACCTCCATCTTCTTCCCAGTCCCTCACCCTTGTTGTCACAGGACAGGAACTCCATGTGGCACTGCTGTAATGGGGAAAGCAGAATGGTGCAACCCCTAGCTATTCTGCACAGCCACTAACCCAGCTACTTAGGAAAGGGTCTGCATCCGCCATGTGCATCACCAGCAGAGCTTCCCCAGAGTACAGAAATCCTGCTCTGCCTCTGCCCCACCTCACTCCCAGGCAAGCCACCTTTAAACAGATGTCCCACCCAGGGTGCAGCGGAGCAGACATGGAGCAGTTGTCTGTCAAAAAACACCCAATGCCACTAAGCCAGGGATCCCCAGACCCTCTTGCTGCTGCACTGGTTTTCAAACTGGGATGACTTATTTTATTTTATTTATTTATTTATTTATTTATTTATTCAAAACTTGCATCCCGCCCCTCCTGCTCAAAGGCAGCTCGGCAAACAACAGAAATTTTTTTTAACAATAAAACATTTTAAAACAAATCAACAAATTTTAAAACAAATCATAAAATTCACCCTCCCTTCCCAAACCCTACCCACCCTACCCCCACCCCTCGACAAAAGCCTGGCGGAACAGCCAGGTCTTACACAAACATCAAAACGACAGGAGGGTGGGTCTCCTCCGGGACCGAATTCCACAGCATGGGGGCAGCCACTGAAAAAGATCTCACATCAGTGGCTACCCGTCTTACCCAGGGAACCTCCAAAAAGGCCCCCACGGATGATCTCAGGGGTCACACGGGCACATGGGGAGTGAGGCAATCCCGCAGATAGGCAGGGCCCAGGCCGTGAAGGGCTTTAAAAGTCAAAATCAGCACCTTGAACCTAGCCTGGTGCTTTATAGGGAGCCAGTGCAGAGCCCAGAGCATAGCTCTCTCAATAAGGAGATGGGCCGCGGCATTCTGCACCAGCTGCAGCCTCTGCACCAGCTTCTCGGGCAGCCCCAGGTAATCCAGTGTCGAGGTGATGAAGGCATGAATGACAGTGGTGAGGTCAGAGTCTGAGAGATACGGCCAAAGCCTCCAGACAAGATGTAACTGCCGAAACGCACTCCCCGCCACAGCCACAACCTGAGATTCCAGGCTGAGCTGTGAATCAAGGAACACACCCAGACTCCGTACCTGCGAGACCATCGGAGGGCTACCCCCCGCCCCCCGTACACACACACACACACAAAAGGAGATTCAACCACTCCCAGGCCCTCCCCCACCAACATCACCTCCATCTTGTCAGGATTCAGCTGCAGATGGCTCAGCCTCATCCAAGTCCCTACAGCAACAGGCACTGGGAAAATAAAGAGACTGCATGGCCTGGGTCGGTGGAAAAGGAGAGATAGAGCTGAGTGTCATCAGCATACTGATTACACTGCATGCCCTGAAACCCTCTCACGATCTCCCCTAACTGCTGCATATAGATGCATTCCCAGTAGCTTGAGTCCTGCTGCTGGGGATGCATAGGAGTGCAACCCTAGGAGACCAAATCCTCTACCCAACCCCCAGCCCCCAAAGTGCTGAGAGATCTAAAGAGAATGAGTAGTTTGTGCCAGAAAACAAAGGGTTTGTGTGTTCTAGGGCAGTGCTTTTCAACAGGTGGGCTGTGACCCACTGGTGGGCTCCAGAAAGGTTTTAGGTGGGTCAAGGACAGGACCTGGTGCGACCTGGCGGTGGTGGCAAAAGTGGCCTGGAGCTAGGACACCTTCTGAGATCCTAACATGAGCCCTAGTGTAGCTGCATCACGTCCCCTGCCACATCCCCTCCTGCTGCATGTTCTGGTCACCTGTGCTGCTGAGGGCAGGGGATGGAATAGAGAGAAGGGGAAACTACTTGGCACAGCTTCCCTGTCTCTATAGTTCCCATCTCCTTTTGTTTCTGGCCACCTCATGCCACCTCCCAACTGCCACTGCCATTGGGAGTAGGTCCTCCAGCTGCTGTCACCTGGTCACTCCTGGCCCTGGAACAGAGGTGGAGAGGCCTGAGAGAGAGAGGAGTTGGATGAAAAGACTAGATCAAGGCAGTGGCCGTGCTGGTGAGTAGGGGAGGTAGAACATAGTTGGAGGCCAAATGAGGAGGTTAGGTCAAGAAGCTCGGAGGCATAAGAGTCAGAGGCAGTAATCCCCTCAGGGCAGGGGCCCATCTCTAATCATGACTTGTCAAGGCTTAATTTGTGAGGGGGGTCTTGCCAGGACTCAGCCCCAATAATTAAGTTCAAGGTGGGCTGGAGCTCTGGGAAGTGTTTCCAATAGGAGTGTGAGGAGTGTGCCCCCTTAAATGTGAAAGACCAGGAAAAGGCCAATATCGGCCATTTCAGGGCTGGAAAGGAAAGCCAGAAAATCCCTGGATGGTTTATTTGGCTTTCATTAATGACTTTCCTGTCCCACTCCCTGCACTGGTTATATCAGATAGATTAAATCACAAAAACTCCTGTTATATTCAGCTGTAGAGAGGCAGGTTAGTTCAGGGGTTGGTTTTCTAGCTGGAGACTAGAGTTCACTTCCCTGCTCTGACAAGCTTTGGGGCAGGAGGAGTGGCCTCTGGGGCAGGTGGTGTAGCTCCTGGAAGAGGCTTGGGCCCCAGCGATTCATTATTTATTTATTTATTTATTTTTTACAAATTAAGCACTGCAACTGTTCAACACCAGGCACATTACTGGGACTAAATAAACAAACAAAAAATGATAATAATACAGTACAGTTCCTTCTTTGTTCTCTTATACATGGGAGCTTAACATGGAATCTACTACTATCTTTCATTGCTCTTACACTGACTAGCCAATTCAAAAGACTCTTCCAATATCCTGACCCCACTTTTTCTTTCTGCTTACAATATGTCAGCCAGTGTGATGTAGCAGATAGGATGGGGGGCTGTGTTTTAAGGGAAAGCCCCTCATCCATTACACTCTTTAAGGAAGTCCACCTGCAGTGGAATGGGACTCCCTCCTCCCCCCACCACTGCCCCTCTGAGCATAAAAATCATTTTCCAAAATCTTCCAAGCTTAAACCTTGGACTTCAACCCTTTTTCACTTAAATAGAATAAAAATACATTCTCAGTACAAAAACTGATTTAAAATAATCTCACAGTTGCAAGACACTCAATTGTAACTATGAACACAAAGCCAGAACAGAAAGCTGTTCGATTCCAGCTATTTTACATATTCATTATTTTTCACTCAAGTCTGTTTGAACTAATATATACACCTAATCTATTTACTCAGCCTTACACAGTAGGAAATACAAGGTTCTTTTACAGTCAGCTCAGTGGAACCATTTGTGGATTTCTGGATATGCACAGAAATAGTTATAGTAGCCCAAGGACTCTCAGCAACATGCTGGCCGTTCAGATGTCTCATTGGGTTCATAGATTTCTAGGAATGATTAGATTAACTGTAATCTCATCTGTAGACCCATTTAAATTATCCATCCACTACAAATGCCTTGTGCCAATATCTTATCCACTTCAACACTTCAGTGTGGTGCAAAGTACATAGAACTCCCACTGTTCCTTACTTTGGTGGGAGTGAAGCCAGAAAAAATTTGGGCCCCAAAACTCACAAGGCACAGTCTATTTCTTCAAAGAAAATGCATACAACCACCAGGATGATTTGCTAATGCCAAAAAATTTTGTTGTATATTTAAATTAGAGCTGAAACAGCTACCTCAAAAAAAACCCAGGTAAACTGCACTACCAGAACAGAAAATGGCAGCCAAGACAATAAGTGATACCCATTGGCATTCCATTGGGTATCCATTTTGGCTATTCCATTTGGGTTTTCTCTGTTTGTATATTTTGGTATTTTGGTCATTTTGGTATGGTGGTGTAGCAGAGTAAGCCACAGAGGGCTGGGAGCCCTTTAAGACAGTTCGTGCTGGTCTAGTAGAGGCATGAGCAGTGCTGGACATGCACCAGTAGAGAGAGGATTGTGCCTAACTGGGTTTGCACTTGGAAAAGGGCATAGCTCACGCCAGCCATGGGAAGCAGTTTTGGGAGAGCTAGAGAAAGCAGCAGGTCGATCTGGTAAATTACACTGGCTGATTGAGCAGGAGCCAGGGGGGAGAGCTCTGTTCTAGACTCAGGAGAGGGGCTTGAAAACTCCTCCTGTAAAGAGATGGACTTATGAGAGACTGCTGGTGAAGCAGGTAAAAGGGACTGGGAGCCCTTGGAGGCAAACAGTCATTGCCTTGACTTTGAATGGAATTTAAAAGCTGAGAGGCTGCTGGGGAGGTAGCCCTAAGCTGGAGTGAGTCTGCTGAAAGCAGTGAGGCAAGCAGACAGGGGTTGCTTGGCCTGAGAGACTATGGTGGAGACAGAAGAATAAAAGAAACTGTTGTTAATTCCCTGAGTGAGACTACTGCTTGGGCCCTGATCCTGCCTGACTTACAGTGGGTGAGGCTGCACCGTTACAGTTGGTTATATCATTTTGGTAATATTTGACCTATTTATTTTGTTTGCTTGTTTTGTTTTATTTTATTTCATTTCATTAAAATTTTAGCCCGCTCCCTCCTTCTACCAGCAGCTTGGGGCAGTTCACAAATGTATTAATAATATTTTAAAAATACATATAAAATATATCAATACAAATATAAATATATAAAAATCAGCAATAGAACAATAAACATAAACATAAAACATAAAAGTGGAGCTAAGAACCCCCCTTTCTCTTCCCAACCCCCCTCTCATCACCCGTCTCCCTCACCAAAAGCCTGACGGAACAGCCAGGTCTTGCACTGTCTTGGGAAAGAGGGGAAGTCCGGGGTCAAGTGGATCTCTGTCGGGAGGGAGTTCCACAAAATCCACACCCTTGGTGGGCCACCGAGAATGCCCTCCCCATAGCTGCCACCCAAGAGACTCGGGGGACCTCAAGAAGGGCACTCCCAGCTGACCACAGGGGTTGATTCAGGGCCCAAGGAGTGAGGCTGTCCTGCAGGCAGGAAAGGCCCACGCCATGTAGGCTTTTATAGGTCAAAATTAACACCTTGAATCGGGCCCAGAAGACAATGGGCTGCCAATGCAAAGAAAAGAGCACTGGTGTAATATGCTCATGATGACACATCCCCATAAGGAAATGGGCCACTGCGTTCTGCATGAACTGCAGTCTCCGGACCATCACCAAGAGTAACCCCACGTAAAGCGCGTTGCAATATTCCAGTCTTGAGGTGATGAAAGCATGGTTGATGGTGGCCAGGTCAGAGTCCAAAATGTACAGTTGAAGCCATCACACCAGATGCAGTTGGGGGAACGCGCTCCTTGCCACAGCCACTACCTGAACATCCAGGCAGAGCTGCAAGTCAAGGAGCACCCCCAGACTGCGAACCTGAGTGACCAACGGAGGGTGGACCCCATCAATGGGCATTTTTACACACACGTTAAAGTTCCGGATGTTTCAATCTTCTGGGTTTACAAGTCCACAAGTAAATTCCAGATTCATTTTTCACACAAACACTGCCCTGAGGCAGTTCCTGGATGCTGCCCTGAGGCAGCCTCAAGTAGCCGCAGCTGTAAACATGATAGGCTGCCATGAAACCAAATGACCACAGCTGCCTGGAGCAAAGCAGTTTACCAGGAGAACCTTTTACACACAAAAGTTCTGGGAGAAGTTTCACGCAGAAGTTCAAAGATCCGGATTTTTTAGATCTGGATGAGTGATTTAGACACACAGAAAGTTCTGATGTTACAGCAAACATCCAGGAGAAATGTGTGTCTAAAAACACCCAATGATTGAGGCCACCACTCCCTCAGCCCCTCCCACCAGCATCACTTCTGTCTTGTCAGGATTCAGCTTCGGACAGCTCACCCTCATCCAGTCCCCCACAGCCACCAAACACCAGGTAATTGCATGTATAATTGCCAAAAACGACACCGATGAAATAAGAAAACAAAAAAAACCCAACAACCTCACAAACTCTAAAAATCTAAAACTCAATAACCCCCAAAATTGGATATGTGAGTACCTATTTTCATTGATGGACAGTGTTTAGCTAGCCTAACGTAGAGCATAATACCGTTTTTGTGGGTTTCCTATTTCATACTGTTGGACCATGCTTTTAGTTGACTGGTGATATAATCTACAGGTCAGTCACATCTAATTCAGGAAACTAAGTTTTGATTTCTAGGTGTCTCTGCCAAAAGCTTCCCTTTGATGTGAGGGATTTTTAGTCTTAGGACAAGTAAAGGGGTAAGGCCTCAAAACTTAAGAGTTCCAAGCCAAGAGTGCTTTGGAAAGGATGTTCTGAGGGCATCTCCAAATGCATTTTGATGAGCTTCCCTCAGGAGTCAGGCTGACCCCATTTGCCCTACCTATGCTTGTCAACTCTTCTTATTACACCTACTGAATTTAACACCTTTATTCCGTCCTAGCAATAAATTGCAGGTTCGTGAGAAAATCAGACAATGGCAACTCTCACCCCAAACATGCTTCCTGGATTACATAATTCTGAACATGAACAACTGAACCCAAAGGATTTTTACAGGTTTACAGAAAGGTAGAATGAAAACCAGGCTCCAACCAACATTTCATCAGACCCAAAGAAAACTCAGCATGGGACCTCATCCCTAGGGTTGCCACCTTTTTAGAAACTTTGGCCCAAAGGAGGCAGAGCAAAGGAACTCCTCTGTGTGACATCACACATCTGTGAAGGTTTGAATCATATCAGAAAGGGAGGGGGCAAAGGACTCTTTTATCCCTTTCTGATATGGTCACACCCCCTTCAGAGTGCTGTTCTATCACGATGCTGCTCAGGGGTGGGGCCACACCAGAAAAGGTCCACCCCCCTCCTCTGACAGACAATTATGATGGCTGCCATGGTTGCCCGGAAGCATCACCACTCCAGATGAGGGTAAGTACAGCAGGCCATCACCAGTGACGGCTTGCTTTACCCCCAGTCAGGCAGCCCTTACCCAGTCGGTGGTGGTGCTTAGCCTGGGCTGTGAGTTGGGGATGGTCTCAACTCACAGCCCAGGCTAATGCCACCACAACCAGGTAACAGCCTGGGCTAACATCTGGCAGGCACCTTTAGGCATGATGGTGGCACCCAGTTTAATCCGAGCAAAGACAGATTACACCATACCTCTGTCACATCTGGAAAAAAACCTAAGTCAAACCCGGAGGAGTGGTAACAAGAACTGAAATTAGTACCCACAAAAATGGGCATATTTAATGGATTTCCAGTACCTGAATCAGCCCAACAACTTCATATACTGATCGGTACCCAATTGCAACCCAATTCAGGTAGCTGATGTCCTGGAATGTTGACTTCCAGTCATGGACTTTTTTCCCCCGACTTCCGATGTGTATTTTTTTTATTTTCCATCTCAGAAAATCTACTTCTCATCCCAATTTTTATTTCCATCCCAATTTTTTGGTTTTCTGGCCCAATATATTGAATGGTAATTGGAAAATCGAAAAAGCAGTACCAGAAGTTACCAACTTTGGGGTTTCCAGGTACCCAATTAGTACCCGAGTAACCTATCAGGTACCCAATGCAGTATCTGAAAATGTGGGTATTTCCCCCAGGTACTAAGTTTTGTACCCATTTTTCCCTAGTGGTAACCCTAATCTCATTCCACAGAGATACAGTAATTAATGAACAGTTCACTGTTGACTATCACTGTTGACTATCACTCTTTATCCTTCTAGGCATCCTAGAGGATCAGTTCACTATTTGGAATGTTACTTTTGTTGTAACACTGCTTCCAATTGGCTTAGGTAAATCTCAGACTGTGTTTACAACCATGACAGCGGAGTGACACTGTCACAACCCAACCCCGAGCAGGAAGCCACTACTGGCACAGTCCGGACCAGGTCAGGCAGTGCAACAAATGTGACAGTAGCCAGACTGCCGGGGAAGGCAGGGAGACACACAAACTTGTGGCTGCTCATCCCCACCCTAGCACTGCACCCAGCCCCCATGCATCCCCTGCTCATATGAACTGGGGAGGCCACCCATGCCAACAGACAGGTCCCCTGCTCATAGACACTGTGGGTGGGGGACACCGCCTTTGCAAGTCACAGGAACTGGCCACAAGCGCTGGAGAGCCCAGTTCCCCAGTGCTCATGACTGGAACAAATCAATTTCAAAGGCCAGCCCGGTGCACTTCCCCCTCCCCAATGGTCCGTGGCAGGGTGTGTGTGTGTGAGGCAGCTGCCATGGTAGCCCCACTCAGAACCGCCCATTG
Source organism: Sphenodon punctatus (assembly GCA_003113815.1). NCBI lineage: Eukaryota > Metazoa > Chordata > Lepidosauria > Sphenodontia > Sphenodontidae > Sphenodon > Sphenodon punctatus. The sequence continues at coordinate 233,999 of QEPC01014460.1, forward strand.
GAATCCTTTCCCACGCACTCCACCTGACGGGGTGCTCCACCGCAGTGGCACTCAGCGGCTACGGACACCCCCAAAAGCCTTGCTCATTTAAAAACACCTTGTCCCAAGAAAAACTTTGTGGCCTAGCAGTTATTTCGTTGAGCACTCTTGGGCAAGGAACATAGATTTTGATGACGCGACAGATGATTTTTCATCTCAAAAACCCAGGGAAGTTTTAAATAAATAAATAAATAAAATAAAATAAAATGCAGGGTTTATTAGTAAACAAAGGTTAAATACTGAGAGAAAAATTAACTTCAGCATGTTACACTGCCCTATCACATCTACAAATTAATTGTTAAGATAAATTACCAATGTTTAATATCTGAATATTTTGCCATTGCTAACTAAATAAGTATTCTGACTCCTAAAACCTAAAGGAGTTATTATTAAAAATAGATATGGCTTAATATGGATTTTTGGCTTTAACTATCTATATTTTACATAAAAGGGATCCCCAGTTTGGTGTTTTGCCCAAGGCGCCTTCCAAAGCCTTGTTGCAGAACTGCTTGCAAAATCCAAATACCACATAGATATGAAGTACAAACATAGGGTGCAAACAGACATGACACTAACTCCACTTTAACACCGCTTTAACATTTCTTATGCATGTTGCAGGACTGCATAGGGCACCAATACAGTCCTGCAACATGAATAAGAAATGCTAAAACGATGTTAAAGTGGAGTTCACATCATGTCTCTTTTCATCCATACTCACCAAGCTACGATTATATAAACAACTTAAATTTCACAATTTAGCCTGACTTTTTTTCTCGGGTTTGTGGACTGAGTCAACTGCCAAGCTCTATTAAAGTGTACCCATTTCCCCTTCCTCACTTGGGGCATGAGGAGAGTAGGCTTCACTGGCTCTCTGTTCCTCTGTGTCTCAAAGCAGAAGGGAACCTAGGTGTGTTTATTACATGGAAGTCCTCCCTCCCCCGCACCCTACCCATCATCCCGTGAAACTCCAATTTCTCTGGGTTATTGAGACATCCCTGGGTAATCCAGAGAAATTGTGGCTACCACTGGAGCCAGGGCTGATGGGTGAAATCTCAGAGACTCTGAATGAATGGTGGTAACCCTACTCTGCACCATAGAGCCATCTTGGACAGTAACTACCTGTACAGGATTGCAGATGCATGTGTGTATATGAACAGAATGAGACGTGCATGGAAAACAGGATATATCCCTCACACTGTTGTAAACAGATGGATGGCAACTCCTGGAGTGCCCCCATCACCCTTGGGTTGACCGGCCCATCTAAAGACTCCTGCCAGATGTTAAATGCAGCGCAGGCTGCAGGTGTTCCAGGGCAGCCCCATCAGCAGTGCTCCGGAAGATCCTGGAGCCTGCCACGCAGAGTGGGCCATTCAAATCCAGGGCAATAGCCAAATGTGCTGCTCTATGTCTTTTGGGACGACCCACAGTGCAGCTCCGCGCCTGTCCATCCATTGCTTCGTTCAGTACCATAGAATCACCGGTGCCAGCCCAGAGTATCAGGTGAGCACCCGCAACGCAATGGCAGTTTTTAACAAGACGCAACCACGCAGGTCCACCCATCCCACATGCCTCCAAACACCCATCTGAATGCCGTGGAGGGGAGGCGTGCAGGTTCCTGTGACCCACGTACCACCCACTGATGGCCACTCTCAGAGCATCTGTGAAAAATCTGAACTGCTTCCTGTGGGGAAAAGCTGGAATGTGCATGGGTAGGGTGCACACGCCTCCCTGGCCCATTTGAATCACTCCCCATGCACCCCACATGAGTGAGCAGTCCATGGCTAACCCATTTAGCACGCATGGACCCCCCTCTCCAGACATGCTCATTTTAAAACAGCCTATGATGCAGGAGGAGAGCCGCACAGATGGACCGCAGTCTGGGGACACCGCCGGTCAATCTAAAGTGGACCCAGGCGGAACTGGGAAAGGGTAGCCATGAGGGTGGGGCCACACAGCACCGGAGCTGTACATACTATCGCTAATTCCATTCATCTCAGCCATAATGATTGGAAGCTCATTTAATTCAGCTTTACAAAGGAGATGCATCTGTGGAAGTTAAAAGTGAAATGCAAAATTGAAGTGAAAATTGACTTGAACCCTGACTTAAATCATGCCCCCAATAACCAAGCTGAAGGGCTTGTTGAGAGCTAGTGGATGTATTTTAATTTCCTTTTTCTTTTCTCCCATAATCTAACTTCCATAGGGCCCCACTCCACTTTCCATTGTGCTCTGCCCATGCATCAGCATACAGCATCTACCTTCTGAAAATAGTTAGGTTTGTTTTTTTCTCAATGCTGCAAAATCCTCCTTGGTGCTTCCTTGTTTGCTGAAGTTACAACATCTCTGTAGACATGAATAGTATTCAGAATAAAAGCAATGACTTATTTTCATTTTTACCTCCATTTTCTTTTTCAGTACCAACACTAAAATTCATGCAGCCAAGAGGGACAAGCCCCACCCCCTCATTCAAAAATCTCTGACCCTCAGCAAATAAGCTCTTCGCCCTCGCGCAGTCACAGGTAAAAGCGTGCACGCACATCGTAGTTTCTTGCCTTTCCATCATCTTCCCATTGTCCTCTCAAGTGCTTTTCCTGGGAGGAAACCAAAAAGAGATGCCTGAGGTTTGAATATGGGTCTCTCTCTCTCTCTCTCTCTCTCTCTCCCCTGAAAGAGGGACTTTGACCCCTAAAAGAGGGACAGTGGGATTCAGCACCCAGAGAGGTTCGTCCCTCCTAAATAGGGACCGTTTGGAGGCTGATAAAGGATGAAGCTCCAAAGGTCAAAAAGAGAAAAGCTAAGTTTCACATTCTTCTCAGAGAGGCATCTAAGAAAGTAGGTGAACTTCTTTCACATTTCAGAGGGAATTCAAAATGAAATAACTGAGAAAACAAACCTCATATTTTTATTCAGATAACTTTACCACTCCTACACGATTCCAATTCTATTAACTAAAAATATCGTGTTCATCTCTATTATTAGAATCAGGGACATGTAACCTCATATGAAAACAAGACATCTGTACTACAAGAGTGCCTTATATGACTCCTTATTCAAGCCTCATCTAGGAATATAGGTTTTCAGAATTGAAAGCTCAAAACAAGGCAAGAGGTACGTCAGGATGTTAACCAAGAATAAAAATAGAAGCCTGTATCTAAGAAATAGCAATGGTGTTGTAAAATAAAACCACATGACCCTATTCTTATACTTCTAGTCCCGCTAAGTAATACTTTATTAGCACTTAATTTCCATGGAACTACTTGTCTAGTAAGTCAGCATGAGTAATGGCAGCAAAGTTGGACCTACATTGATCTCCCTAATTTTCCTCTCTCTCATGTACATAACACACCCCCACATTTCCACACAGAACCTTTCAAATTGTTCCCCATTGTGATCTTTGCGTCCAAATCATCTAGCAATAATTAAAGCAAGAAGCATTGTCAGTTTCCAGAAAGATCAAGTACAGGACAACAATCATACTCCACAGGATTACAAATTCCTTCCCTAAGAAGCAAATCAGAATGGGAGGAGAAACCACAAGCACCAGCAGTGGAGTAGCCATGAAGTTTAATTAAAGAAGGAATTACAGAATTAGAGAGCAATTCTTTGTCCCTTAACCCCTCGTGACCTGTTTGGTGGCCTCAGGAAATACTTCATCCTAGTTAACACTATTATACACAAAATCTTTGCTCGATTTCATAGGGATTTGGTCACATGGAATTCTGTAATTATCAGTTTCCTGACAATCATAAGCAGACATGCCTAGGCAAAAACTGAACAAAATAATTCATCAGTGCTCATTCTGTGTATTGTTTTCCCTCTCAGCAGGACATTTCATTTGAATAATTAAATAACCAAAACATGACAACCATTTAAAAACCATATATTTATTACAGTTATAAGACAATGCACTTTGCAAATATGTGAATAGAGGGATATCCGTCTGCAGAGCTTTGAAGATTGAGCTTCACTGGCAGTCCTTCAACAGTTACACAAAGCATCCCAATATGAAACCACACTTGTCTTTCTTCAGTGAAAATAGTCTCAAGTCTCATTTAAAAGCACTTCTGAGAGGTTTTTCCCAACACAACTAGACAAAGACCTGTCTTACACACAATCTCAGACTACCACCTTTTTATTTACATTCACCACATCTTTTAAACTGTATTCTATGTAAGAGCTGATTTATTTATTTTTCATAGCCATTACTTACATCCTTGAACTCAAAGTTTGATGCACCTCTTGGGTTAATTGCCGAATGCTCTATACTTGTGTACTGTAGCATTCAACAACAGAGGACACAATGGGGCAGCTAACTGTTTTCTGATCTGAAGTCGCCTTTTACACTGAAAAAGATATGAATGACCTCTACCGTGTTTACTCGGGTGCAAACCAGGAGGAGTGAAGCAAAGGCTGATACCCCCTCACAGACCCAGAGTAAATGACAAATGACACTTTCCCTTTGTGATCTTTGGGATTTTTGTTGACTTATTTGGCGGCTTTTGTTGGGTCCTAAGAAATGGCCTGTGGCTGAGGCCTATTCTACCAATTTCCACGCTCCATCTGTGGTATCCATCAACAGGGCCTTTCCCCGCATTCAGAGCTCTGACACCTGCCTTGCAGGATGCAAGAGACACAAAGAAAGCTGAAGTGGATGAGAAGGGGGAGGCTGTGTTGTGGGTTTTTTTAAGGGAGGGGTGACAGGGAGGTTGAGCTGGACGCACAGTAGGGGTTAATCCAAGTCTCTTCAGTCCAGAGACTTCAGCACCTGGAGGCTCCCCTTCAATATTTATCCCCTTTAGGAAAGGTAATTGAGCTAAATGTTTAATATTGTACATTCATTAAAGAGGAGGAGGGAACCCGCATAGGGTTTGTGACACCTTAGATGCTCACCAATAAATCTCCAGAACTCCTTTGCCAAAATCACGCCAAGCAGCAGTAGGGTAGCAAGGCAGAATATATATATTTATATACTGTTTTAGATTTGTCTTCACCTAAGTTTTTGGGCAACTGTAGTTTTAACAGACAATAGACTAGAAAGCTGGCAGGAGTCCCCTTTTTCTCCACTAGAAGAGGGCCTCAGAAAAAAATGGTATCTAATAATCTAACTATTCACATGCACCCCACCCTAGCATTTCCATTTAAGGAAAGAGTCATATTTGCATGCTAAGCCTAGAGTCAACTAGCTACTTTGTTTCCAGCACAGTTCTTCTTCCAGGAGGGTTGGGGGGGGGTGGTTTCTACCACCAGATATGTAGTGCTGTGCTGTGCTTCCCCCTCTCTTCCTTTGGAAACTCAGTTTCACAGCAAGGGGTCATTAAAAAGAAAATAAGCCCCTGCCAGGTCTGTGCTAATCAAAATAGTACAAATAAACTCTGACACTCAGCAACTCCCCAAGTGCCCACAACCCTGGGTGGAGAGTACAGATTAGTTATGAATATGGCAGGCAGCAGGGGACGGGTTTGGAAGGTCTAAAGTCAGTATGCAGCTACCTGTGAGTTGTTTAAGACTCACAACATACATTATTATATGTTTATTTAAGATAAGGACTTTGGATCATGTTCTGCAGCTGAGCAAAATTCATCCGAATTGAGAGTTGTTGTGCTGCTCCTGTTGTGACACTCATGAAAATCAGAGGCACATCTACCAGGTTTCAGTCATTTAATCCTGGTCATTGTTTTCGTTCTGTACTGTATCTTTATGATCTTCCCAACATTACAGTTTCTTTTTATACATCGAGACATTAGATCACAATGAATAACTAGGTTTCTTGGGGCTGAAGAAACTGAAACCATCATCTAAGCATTCAATTTAAGAGTGACTTTTTTGTTATGGTATGAAAAGTGACGTCGACGGATGATGCCTTACACAGAAACAAAGTTGTAAAAAAAGAATAAGTAGATATAGTATTAGATGGAGCCATGCTAATTTTCATCAGTTCAGAATTGGACCTCAAATATTAGCTTGCAGTGAATTAAATTTTTAATGGATGCTAAAGCCAAATAATATTGCAGTGTTTACAAAGGGCTGTGGTTTTCATCTCAAATTCCAATTGAAAACTGATCATATGCCTCAATGTGATGTCAGTAATGACCACTGCTTTGTTTTATAGAACACTTGTTTGTTACAGGCTCTGAAAGCATTTTGCAAATTTGAATTTTAGCTAGAAATGTTATTAAATGGCTCAGCGCAATCTGAAATATTGAAAACTAACACGACTTCTTTAACTCTTTTTATAAAAGCAAGGACTGTTCTGATTTTTTTTCCTTAAAAAAACAACACACCATCAGTCCTCTGTCCTAGACATGAATATCTCTCATCTAACAAGGATTACGACACACTCCAATTACCCCTTTGAAAACTGCAAAGGGCATACTTACAAAAACATTTTAAAAGGCTTTTTTAAACTCCACGAGTGCTGTAGCAAAAGTCTTCTCAGCAAGAGAGGTAGAGTGGAAAGGCAACTAAATGTGTTACTGTTTAATTAAGTAACCTGATTAATAAAGTAATTATTCAGTTAACAGCACCCAAAAGACTAGCCCATCTATAAAATATTTTAAGCTGCGGTTTTGGAAGAAAAAGTGACAGTGAGATGGAAAGAGCAATCGATCTAAGCCTCAAATATTACTTTCTGGAGAAGAGTAGCTGGTACTTTTACTTTGCTGGGAGTGAAGTGCACTGATAAATGTGCTTCCTATCCTAAGGTGAAAAGAAAACAGTAGTTGGAGCAAAAGGAAAGGCCAAGAGTGACTTTTATTTACAATTGCCAGGAGAGATGCTATTATTGCCCATATGTGCCACAATCACCCTCCGTATCATGGGTTGGCCATCATTACCATTGTGAGCTGTTAATGAACTGGGTAATTGAGCTGCTGACATGTGTTACCAAAACAAAACAATAGGAAGAAGAGACAAATGAACATTTTATTTGCCAATCAGAGTAGGTTCCGCTTTTCAGAGGGCTGCAGCTAAGTAAGTGACTGAATACATAAGGCAGTGCATTGAAGGCAAGCAGATGCATTCACAATAATGGTTAACTGACAGCTTATGGCCCATCTGTACTTAACATTTTGTTAAAGAAACGACTCTGGCTTGCTAAAGAGACAAATCATACAGCTGCCTCTAGCGCTGCATCCTAAGAGATAAATCATTAGCTAAACTGTTTCATGCTTAAAATGACAATGCATATTAACAGTTATGCTGGGACACTTTGTCAGCACAGCTTGATGCGGTTATAACTTACACACACACACAAATGTGACAGCTCTTGACTATTCAGAGGTAGCATCTTAGAAGGGAATGGCAACACTACAAAAGCAAATCATCCAGTGAGCAGAGGCAATTCAGATTATTCTCTTTTTAAAGAAAAAAAAAATACACTTTACACTATTTATAGATCTATTTTTTTTAATAAAGTCGTGAAATAATTTGCAAAGGCAAAAGACACTGCTCTCCAGCTGTTCAGCACCACTAAGCAGCTTGTATGTACTCCATTCAAAGCCAGAGAGCATCCACAAGGAACAGATTCCATTTTAAATATCATCAAAGACTGTGTCGTCAGGGCTAAGAATAAAGTGACTATGCGCTGAGGCATAATTTTCAAAGAAGAGAGGGAAAAAGGGCAAAACAGCAAATGCAACAACCAAACAGTCTCTCATCTTGTTCCTCTGCCTCCTCTGCTAAAGAAGAGACTTGCTTTGTTGGAAAGAGTAGCATCAGTAAGTAGAGCCTGATCTCACTTTAATGATTTATATCTGTAGTAGCCATAGAGCCACAGGGTGTTTTTAAATGAGTAGGGTGATGGTGTGGGGAGGGGGCGTAGCCACTGAGTGACACTGCTGTGGAGCACCCACACAGGTGGAGTGAGTGGGGAACACTTCAAATGGGCAGCTCCCAGTGTGACTACCCTGGCCATGGAAGCGGCCCCCATACATTTGGATGGGCCCACATGGAGCACTCTGGATTTCCCAGCAGTGCTCCATGCGTGGCCATGAATGGATGCTCCGTGGCTCATGGGTCCTTTTTACATGGGCCTCTCCCACTCATGAACATGCAGAAATCTGTGTATCCATAAGTAGGTGCGATCCGTGTGAAAGATGCGGCGCGGCGCGCAGTGAGTGGGGGGGCATGCACACTTCCACCTAGCACACATCCACACTCACCCCACACTCATCCCCATGCACGGAGCAACCAGGGAAAACAGAGATTGCTCCATGCGTGGGGGTGAGTGGGGATGCGTGTGCGGCCATGTGCATGGAGCAACACCCGGTGTGCCCACGCACCCCCACCCACCCAATGATGCCGTGTAAAAACAGCCATGAGAGCACGCATCTGGCCACTCCACTTTCAGACAGGTGGTCAGCTCCATGGCTCCTGGGTGGCCATGCAGGGTAGCATCTCATTTGAAAACACCCATAGAGTAGCACCAAGTGGCTACAATGCAGATTGGAACGCTGAGGCTAGAGGCTGTCTGAGTGCAAATATAGACCTGGTGCCTACCCTGCACATCCTCAAATTTTAAGGGTTTCTTAATGCAAAAATAATGAGACTTCTGAAAAAATCATGAGAATTTCAGAATGTAACTTTCAATTACATAGCAAGTTTCTAGCCTTCTTGGCTGTACATGGAACCTTCAAAATGTGCCTGTATTGTGCTCTCAGTACAAGCCATTTACTCCACAGAAGTCCCATTTAAGCTCTATACCAGAGTAAGGGGTTTGTAAATCAAGTCATTATTTTCAGGAAAAGAAATACTAATAAAAATAAGCCACATTTAATATATTTTAATGCTATGATTTTTATGCCAATCTCATGGTTTACTGGGATCTGGCGAATGAATTTTGAATATTTGTGGTCAGTCAGCAGCTCTGAATCTCATCATCTAAAGCATGAGCCTGCAAACTCTCACCCATGCAATTACCTCTGCATTTGTGAGTAGTGCCGTTTATTTCCATTATATTACGATGCACAAAATTATTCACATGCATAAATATTTTCAGCATCAGGGCCTCACAAAAATGGTACAAGACACAATAGAATCAGACCCCTTTACCCTCTCTTTCTCCAAGCAAATAGTCCCATTGGATCTGACTTTCCTCCACGGCTGACCTTATCCCACTGTAACTCTACTAAAGGTGTGCACTTCATTTTCAATATTTTGATAACAAAAATGAAATTTTCATTTTTTCATTTTCGTTATTACAATAACAAAACCAAAAACGATAATAACAACATCAACAACAAAATTTCATTTTTCATTATCAGTGTTGTTATTGGTATTGGTATCGCACGAAACTGAACATTTTGTTTTCAGTTTTATTTCTGTTTTCATCAGCGCATGTGAGGGGGGCTATAATGAGATGTAGTTTGCTAGCATTTCTGCAACTGGCACTTCTAACACACACACACACAGAGCCCCCCTCACACATGGTGATGAAAATGGAAATGAAACCAAAAATAAAATTTTCAGTTTTGTGCAATATCAATACCAATAACACCGAAAAATGAAAAATTAACAAAAAGTTAATTTTGGCACATATTAAAATGACAGTTTTTAATAATGAAAATGAAAAACAAAAACAAATAACGACATGAGTCCCCGGTGCATACCTCTAAACTCTACCACCTCCGCAGAGTTATTATTTCTGATTTCTTTTGGTACAAAAGAAGAATCTGGCCCTTTGGGTAAGATAAACAGAATCTAACCCTTTCTCAAAATTTCACCTAATTCAGGTGTGTAGAATCTCCAGCTTGTGAGCCAAATCCATCTCATGGCTGTTTTTTACTTGACTCCTTTCCAGCTCCTGGATCTGGCTCCTGGATCTAGTCCCAACCCTTAAGCCCTGAGCTCAGGGGACAAGAGCGGAGACAGGGGTGTGCACTCAAGGATATGGGATAGACCCGTGGCACAGATCCATGATCTGTAACCTTCTGTTCTATTCCTTCCCCCATCCTGAGCACCCCCACCTCCAACTCCACTCTGGCCTGAGGAACTGTAATCATTTTAAAAGTGACCTGCAGGAGGGAGAAGGTTCCTCCCCCTTAACCTAGTTTGTAAAAATACAGTCCTAGTTAAGAGGAAAGAGCAGGTGCTATGTTAACTCTGATAGTGACACACGATAGTTCTGATATGCATGTTTCTAAACAAAACTCACTACTGTGTCATGTGGCCTGAGAGGTTTTTTTAAAGAATGTTTCAATTAAAACCCATTATATATTATAGAAGAGATTTTCAAAAGCCCACACAGGGGCCCAGAACCCCAGATACACAACTCCCATTGACTTATGTATTGGCTCAACTTCCATTGACTTCCAACCATGCCCCAGAGTAA
>QEPC01014460.1:246165-256208 GCA_003113815.1 Sphenodon punctatus
CCCTCCCAGATTCCCCGCCGGGATCCCCCCGGCACGTCTGTTGCGGCGTGACAGGGTGACCCCGGCGGGGAATGAATGGGTTGATTTCGGTACGGGGCCAATGGGCCCCATAATGTCTGAAATCACCCATTATTGCAAGCTTCTAGCTTTACAGGACCAATTTGTAGTGGCTTCAAAGTGGGCATAGGGGGCAGCCCTGAGGTGGGCATAAGCAACATAACTGGGACTTCTAAGATAGAATCCCAGCAGTCAGGAGACATAGGGTATTTTCAGATGTTACAAGATCACAGTCAACCACAGTGAAACTGCACATGGTAAAAGTGATCCCATAACGTTTGATGGGGGGAACAGATGTTCCCCCCCAGATGTTGACCACAGTCAATCACGGCGGGGAATCACATTCACCACATGATCGGCGCTGGCCCCGCGGGTTCAGCCGATCATGTGGCAACTGTGATTTCCCACCGTGATGAACCGAGCCGTCACGTCTGGATGGTATCCACGGCCTGGAATCCCTGCCAGGATTCCGGGCCGTGGTCAATTCGGGTGGGCGCTGCAGCCGCATTGGCCACGATGCCTGCCCATCTCCCCAGAGGGCGGGCAGCGGGGGAGCATGGGGGGTGGGGGCATGCAGCTGCACGTTGCGCCATGCAGCCCCGCCCCCTTCCCGATTCCCCACCAGGAGTCGCCACCACATCTGTTTGCCCGTGACACGGTGGCCCTGGCGGGGAATCATAGGTTTGTTTCTGTGATGGGGCCAATTGGCCCCGTCATGTCTGAAAATACCCATAGGGTGATTTCAGACACTCCGAGATCATGCTCAACCACAGTGAATCACAGTCAATTCCACGGCGGGGCCAAAGCTCCCTGCATGTCTGTTTGGAGGCCACCAGATGTTCACCACAGTCAATACCACATGGGGTCAAAATCAACCATGGTTCCAGAGCTCCCAGCGGGACAATCTCTGAAAGCGTGGTCAAAGAGGGTGATTTCAGACATCACGCAGTCCCGATTCATCACAGTGGATTCCCAGCGGGAGTGAACAGATCAACCACCACCCATGGTCGAGGAAAGGCCCGAACAGACATGACGGGACTGGGACCACAGCAGGGAATTGGACCACCGGACCATGGCCCGGGGTAGCGCAACAGATATTACACTGATCCCGGGCCGGGCCGTGGTCAAAGCACCCAGAAGGCGCCGGGGCGGTGTGTCCCAGCTGCTGTCATGTGCCCTTTAAATCTTCCTCCCCAGTCTGTGTTGTTGCTGGTTGCCTGGCAATGACACTGCATGCTTTGTCCCCGGATGGGAATCATTTTCTTTGGTTCCGGTCGGTGGTTGCTGTTCAGACATTACTTTTTGTTGTTTCCCATTGGGAATCTCTTTGATCACGCTTTCGGAGATTGAATATTTTCAGACGTTATGTGGTCAATGTCCACCACAGTCAATTCCCTGTGGTGGCTTGGACCACGTAACATCTGTTGGGGGAAATGGATGTTCCCCCCCAGATGTTACCACAGCGTGGGATCACATTCACCACGTGAGCGGCTGAAGCGGCGGGGCCAGAGGCCATAGCATGTTGAAGGCGATTCCCCACCCTGGTGACCCCCGCTGTCACATCTGGATGGCAGCCACTGCCTGGAATCCCCACAGGAAGTCCATCCCGTGGCCATAGCGGGCGAGCGCTGTGGCGGCATTGGCCACGGCGGCCACCCATCTCCCCAGAGGGCATGCAGTGGGGAGCAGGGAGGGGGTGGGGCCGTGTGGCCGCACGTTGCACCGTGCGTCCCTGCCCCCTCCCCGATTCCCCACCGGGAATCATTTCATTGATTTCGTGACAGGGCCAATTGGCCCCGTCACATCTGAAAATACCCATTGTCCCACTGGGAACTCCAGAAGCATGGTTGATTTTGACCCCATGTGGGTATTGACTGTGGTGAACATCTGGCGGCCTCCGAACAGACATGCAGGGCACTTTGGCCCCGCCACAGAATTGACTGTGATTCACTGTGGTTGAGCGTGATCTTGTAATGTCTGAAATCACCCAGAGATTCCCAATGGGAAACAACAAAAAGTAATGTCTGAAAGACAACCACCGGCCGGAACCAAAGAAAATGATTCCCAGCCGGGAACAAACACGCAGCGTCGCTGCCAGGCAACCAGCAACAACACAGACCAGGGAGGGAGATTTAAAGGGTACAGGACAGCAGCCGGGACACGCCACCCTGGCGCCTTCCGGGTGCTTTGACCATGGCCCGGTCCGGGATTGGCGTAATGTCTTTTGGGCTGCCCTGGGCCGTGGTCTGGAGGCCTGATTCCCTGCCGTGGTTCTGCTCCCGTCATGTCTGTTCAGGGCTTTTTTTGACCACGGGGGGTGGTTGATCTGTTCACCCCCGCTGGGAATCCACTGTGGTGAATCGGGACAGCGTAATGTCTGAAATCACCCATATTTTAAACACATCCAGGCTGGCCAATTAACATCACAATCACATCTTGCAGCACTGAGACAGAGGACATAAGAGAATCTCTATTGACACTTTCCTAAACAGGTGCTTCTGACTTCCCAGAAACAAGTGGGGGAGATATGTTGGGATGGTCCCAGCACAGAATGAGGATATTTGGTTAACATTTCTGTTGGTCAATTCGCATCACAAACCAATCTTATACCACAGTGACATAAGAGAATCCCAGGCATAGGCCCCTTCTCTACATATGATGTACAGACATATAAAATTGGGACCCTTTATAAAATCTTTCTGATATTTGGCAGAGGATTAAGAAAGTGTAATATATAGCCCTGCCAAATTACATGTACACTGGTTGGACTACAAAGATGTTATAGTCAGACATACTTTTATATGTTAATTGCTTATACCACCAAGACCCTTTTTTCAATCCTTCTGAAATTTGGCAAAGATAGTAAATATGGGAAGGGGTATAAACTGGACAAGTTTCACCTATATTAGATGTGAGGCATAGAAGTTACAGCTAAGAATGTATATGTAGAATATTGCAAAATACAATAATTCAACTGCATCTAAAATCAGATTCTTTTATCCGATCATTTTGACATTTGGTACACATAATGCTTTCTATTGGAGGTATAGGCACCCCAATTTTCAGCCACATAGCTTAAAAAGCAAAAATTCTGCAGCTGATAATGTGTTTTCCATTGAAACCAATGGAAAATCAATTCTGAACTCACCGAACGCATCCGAACCGAATGTTCAAATTCGAGTTCAGTTCAGATGTTCAGTTCGGTCAACTGAACTATTCAAGTTCGGTCCGAACTCAAACTTCTGAACCGCGTTCGCCCATTCCTAATTTCAAGTTTATTCATAGAGGCTATGAATTGGGGAGTCCTGTGTGGTCACACAGTCTGCATGTGTCTGGATCTTGGGCCTTTAAAAACCTTCCTACTATCATGCTAGAAATATTTACTGAATAACTATTTTCAAAGCCTTTAACCTTTGTCATTTTGTTTTCCCTGTTAAAAGAAAAGAAAAAGAAAAACAGTTGCATGTCATAGGTGTAAAGGAGGTAGATTCCTTGGGAAGCTTTCCAGAGTGCCCAGTAAAAAGAGCACTTTTGCTTCCCTCATTTAAGATAAATAAAACCAAGACATCCCTCACACAACCTTTCTTCATCCCCTTCACAAGGATTAATGTTTGGAATCTAAAACACAGAGGGCTTAGTTAGCAGGAAAGTTAAATAACATCTATGCAAATGCCAGGAATGTACATACAATGTCCTGATGTTATGATTTCAAGGACATCAGCTGATAGAAAAACTGACTTGTAATTATAAAAGGCAATGAGATTTATAGCCTGAGAAACAGGAAGGGGGGGGGGGGGGGAGGAGAGAGTGTGGCACTACATATGAATAATGGCTACAAGCATACTGTTAAAATATGTATAGCTGAACTGTCAGAACAGACACAGATTTAATAGCCACTATGGACACTTGAGAGATGGAAAAGATCTATTGGACCCACCAACCCATCCCACTGCAACAGCAGGCAGCAGTCCCCTGGAGAAGGACATGTCTTACATTATCCTGATGGATGGCATCTCTGATGTTATTGCAGCTGGCCAAAGTTTTCAAAATGCCACTGGCAAAGTGTGGTGTGAATGTAGCTGCCTATTGTTACACTTCTAAAAATGTGATCTTTTGATGAAAAACTTCTACAACTTTTTAAAATGTTCCACAAATATGTTTTCTGCCTGTTTCAGTCTGTTGTATGTCACTAGAAATCCTTGATTCAGAGGCCATTACTATGGAACATTCCAAAATTGCTTACCAACAACCAGCAAGCACTTGTTGTCTATCATACCACTACCACATTTGAAAGGTTTGGGCTGAATTCATCAAACAAATTGTCTGCTGAAAATAATGTAGCAAGCTCTATATATTACCATAAAAAAGAGGACTGAGTTAACAAGGTCCAGGGCTAATTTATTTATTTTTAAGGCCCCCTTTTCACAAACAATCTATTAAAGAAAGCCATAAAAGTTGTATATTTCAAGGATTGGAGGGTCGCCCAAGAATACCTAGAGTTTTATATTTTCACCAGCCTCCTATCCTCTCCCTCCACCCCTTCAAATCCAGGAATGCTTAGAACCTATCAATACTCCAATCAAGCTTGCTACCTATCAATACCCCAGCTGCTACTGACATTTACTTAAATTCCCGCAGTGCTTGGTAAACAGTTAGGATTACTACCCCTCTGGTTTGACCTAGAGTCTCTGGATTTTTACAAACCATCTTCAGGTTCCAAGTGAAGCCCTCATCAAGAGGTGCTGCTAGACTATTTTTCAGGGGGAGAGAAGAAGGACTCTTTCACCCCTTTTCTGACATGGCTTCACCCCTGGCAGAGCACCATGATGTCATGGCATTCCATGGCCATATTGGAAAAGACCAGGAGAAAACTTTTGCTCCACCCCTTTTGCTATGGCCCTGCCTCTTTCTGGGTCAAAGCTTCAGGGGAAGATGGCAAAACTTTACAAGCAGCCCAGTCCCTGTATATACCTGTAAGGGGCGCCCTCTGGCCCCGTCGCCTCCAGTGCTGGTGGCAGCGGCACCTGTGCGCCCAGGAACTTCACCCAGGGTCCCACCCCCCACGACACTCCCAGCGCCCTCGCCCAATGGAGGGAGGAGTCTTCGGGTTGCCAGGACAACCCCCCAAAACAATGGGTATTTTCAGACGTGATGGGGCAGCATTCGCCCCGCCACGGAATCACCCAAATGATTCCCCACTGGAATCCCACCGTCACGGCCAGCAGACGTGCTGGCCGATTCTGGTGGAGAATCTGGCGGGGGGCTGCACGGCACAATATGCGGCCACACAGCCCCGCCCCCATGCTCCCCCAGCCGCCCGCCCTCTCGGAGACGGGCAGGCGCCGCAGCCAATGCAGCCACAGCGCCTGCGCCCCCCCCCCCCGGGGCATTAACCGTGGCCTGGAATCAGTGGCGTTGATTCCAGGCCGTGGTCAGGGGACAGACATGGTGCCCCCATTGATCACGGGTGGGAATCACTTTGATCACACAAATGGCCCTCCTCCGGGAAGGAGGGCCATTTGCATGGTCAAAGCGATTCCTGCCCGTGATTCACGGGGGTGAACATCTGGCGGGAATCATGGTTGGCCCAAACAGACGTTACGGGTTCATGATCCCCATATGGGAATTGACCGTGGTTCACCGTGATCTCGTAACATCTGAAAATACCCATTGATGCAACAGTACCGCCCCTGGCTGCTACACACAGCACGGGTTGCGCCATTCCCTGTGACTGCAAGCACAACAAGGGGTTGGAGCCAACACTATAAACACCAGTGCTGCTGAACACACAGTGCTGGTGATCTGTGTAGACTGGCCCCAGACAAAGAGAGCTTTTGATACCTGAGTCCTTGTGTCCTACTTGTGTTCCTTCCTATCCCCTTCCTTTTGTGTGTTTGCAGGAGCCCTGTCAATGTGACTGGAGAGTGTGATAGTGGGTGAGTGTTCTGACCCCCTTGCACTTCCTGGGAGACTGAGAGTAAGGGTGAGTGGGCGAGTGGGTGATGCCTTCCCCCCCCTCGGGGATTCCTCCCTCACTGTGACCCCTGAAAGAGCCTTTTCCCGTCCATGCATCCTCTAGGTTCCCGACGCTTCCTGTCTCCACCTCCATCACTGCCTCCCCACTACCTCCTAGTGTGAATCAGTGTGAGACAGGTGAGCAAGGTGTGGGATTACTCCAGTGCACTTAGCTCGGCGCCCTATGATGATAGAGTCCGCTACTCTGACCGAGTACTGGGCCACCATTCTATCCTGACGGACATTTCCTCCCAACCAACGTTTGCTAGCGCACTGCGAAGTTTTCCTCACTGCTTGCAGGCAATTGTCTCACCTCCTGCTTGTAAGGACCCCTGTTCGTCTCTTCTGTGTGGTTCCTACCCCCCTCCCCATGACAATACCAAGCCCTCTGCTCCTACTGGGGCTGCAGTCTCTGCCTTCTTTCTTGTACAGCACCTACCTAGCACTATGGATCTGCAAATCCTGACTGGAACCTTTATGGGAGATGGTCTTGCTCATCAGCTCACAGGAGTTCCTCGTTGACTTTTCATTGCAAGATTTAGAACCAAAGCTATTTCTCAGGAGTCAGAATGTGGAATATAGGATTACTTTGTAAACAGGACATCCTAGGATGCACAACTGTGATTCCATTTGCTATTGTCCCTGAATACGTTTTTATGTTAATTAACATCGGTCCATTTAGAGAAAGGTATCAAAAATCCTTTTCTCCTTCCGTCTGTTTGAGTGGTATATCTGCTATTTGTATTTCCTGACAAGCTCCTGAAGTCTTTATTCATTTACTCTCCTTCCCAAATCAATATCCTCAGAATGTTTGAGTGTGATACAAGACTGTTTTGGCTAGTTCTGAGCAAGGAACCTCCCAAAACCAATTAGAATTCATATAGGCAACATAATCTTACAGAGCTATGCTAAAGTCAAGGAAGTTTGTAAACTTCCCAAGCCAACATTAAAAATGCCTACAGAGACAATTTGGCAAGATTTGCCCCACCCACACTCAGCCAAAAAACTAAAAAAAGAGGGGGTGTTTGCCGTGTTGGTCCGAAATGTAAAGGATGAAAACAAAGGACTCAATCCCAAGCCCCATGGATCCTGCGCACATGCATGGGCACAGTTTCTGTGGGACACAATGTACCCGCAATAGGGAGCAGCGGCGTTCACGCGCAGCTGTGCGCACACGTGACTGTGCACAGGATCCGCGGGGCTTGGAATCGGCCTCAAAGTCATTCAGCTGATATTTTTTATTGGACCAACTTCTGCTGGTGAGAATATGTAAGCTTTTGGGCCACAAAGGGCCCTTCGTCAGGCAAGTAACATAATTCTGACTTGCTGCATTGCTGTTGCATGACTGTGTGGCCTGAAACGTATGTGTATTTTTAAATATGACGGTACCGCGGGTGGCCACGCTTTGACCCACATGGCCACCCGCAGTGCCATCATATCTGATCTGACCTGCCAGATGTTTCTCCGGACCGGATCAAGGGTTTCCCTGATCCGTTGCAGTTTTTAGCCCAAGCTGTGACTTGGGCCCATCACCGAGCCACAGCCCGAGCTAAACGATGCCACAGTCCAGGGAAGCCATCTCCGGACCAGGGTAGAGCAGGCCGTCACGTGTGCTGGGCCACTGTACCTGACCCCGGTTTGGGGCCAGGGCTGTTCCAGGCATGCATGCTGGCCTCATAGGCCATCACAGCCACCGACCAGGGAGGTAGGCAGGCCATGCTCAGCAACGCAGGGGGCAAAGCCGTGTGGACCCACATCTGCACGTCGCCCTGCCCTCTCCCTGGCCCAAGCCACTAACACGTCTGTTCGGTGACTGGGCCTGATCCTGGCCAGGGTGCGGGCCCTGATCCCGACCTGGATCAAAATGTGACGTGTAAAAGTACCCTACATCTTCTCACCAACAGAAGTTGGTCCAATAAAAGAGAGCATCTGAACTACTTTGTCTCCATAAGTCTTCAAGTAACTATTGATATTCATATCTGGCAAAGGGAATTGACATTAAAATTTCCAAAAGAACCAAAGTGATTTAGGAGCTTATGTCCCATTAACTTTCAATGAGAGATAGGCCCCAACATGCATCTGTAAGTGCCCAAGAGTAAAATCCTAGCCCTATTGAGTCAATAACAAAATTCTCATTGACTTCAGTGGGATCAGAATTTCATTCTGTCCCTTTTTGAAAAATGGGATGTAGACTGCTACGTCATTAAATGCTATTGGAAATTTTAAATCAAGATATTCATTTAAAAAATAATCAAAATGAATTTACACAGCTAATTACTATGACCAAAAAAATGCATAGGTTTCATTTTCGGTGCATTTTAAATGAACAACTCCATGCACTTCATAATGTAGCATGCATGCTAAAAACACAGGGAATTCTACCTAGATGGGCAATCTGAACACTTCCTGAATGAATGGATTTCAAAAGAAATATTGTGTGCCTTAATGTTGGCTGGTGAATTTTTTTCCCCTTGTGATAAAAAAATCATTAAAAATTAGGAAAATCTTTCCAATTTTCATTAATATTTTGCATTAACATAAAAAAAGATATCTGAACTTTTTTGTCTCCATCAACAAACAATTTTTTTAAATGTTTTTCAGTTGCCGAAAAGAAAGAGTTCAGTTTTTTCAATGAGCCCTTCTCCACTCCAAGCCCAACAAAAACGTTTTGGGTGAAAATGTCCTGTTAAGCAGAAATACTATTTTATTGATGGGGAAATGTCAGATCTCTTTTGTTCATGTAGCTGTGTGCACTGTGCAGTGCTGTATCTGCCTGTCCCTCAATGCATAGAGTAGTGTTTGCCCTGCCAGTTACTAGTCCCTCCTCCATCATTAACATACACACCTCAGCTACATTTGCTCCCATTTGCATTTTGTAAACAGATGCTTCCAACAGTATCTCCTTCCCTTTGTTCAAAAGCTGGCCTTTTGTAATCAACAAGCAAATTTGGAGTGGTGGAAACTTTTTGTTACTGACACAGAAACCCAAATACCAACTGACGTCACATTCTTCTCATCCAAATTCTATTTAATTCCTCACCAATGGTAATGATACTTTGGCCTACTTTTCTAAAAAGGCCAAATATGAATTATGTGCAATTCATGTCTAATAAACATGAATTTTGTAGAAAAAAGACCTTCAGGGGACTCCGAAATTCAGATACCTCCAGAATTTCGGAGTCCCAGGCCAGTTGCACCCTAAGCCCTGCTGACTTCCTAGCACTCACGCCTGTGTGTCATGGTAGCTCAGCAGGCTGAGTGCCCTACACTTGCTTGGGCATGTGCATGTGCAGGAGATGGGAGCTTGTGTCAGCTGGAGGCAGGGCAACCGGCAGTCTCCCACACGTGGGATGATCTACCACAAGGGATAAGGTAACCGCCATAGCGGAGACAAGGGGAGGAGTTGGGGACATCTATTGTCTGGGCACAGTAGGCAGAGTTAAAGACGCAGTGCCCCTTCCCCCACCCCCGCCCCTGCCCCACCAGTTTATTAAAACTGAGGCAGGGTCCATTTTGAGACAGATAGCCTTAGCCAGCAAGAGTGATAGAGAGAGGCGGAGGCAGGCAGGGTGGGGTGAGGTGGGGCATTCATTTTGAGACACTGAATTCTAAAGGGGGAGTGGGGCCCTTGGGGGAGGGGGCTTGGGGGGTGAGACACACACACACCTAGATTTCCCTCCCCTTTCTATTTCCCCCCCACCCCCTTATTTGGCTGTTTTTATTCTGGGCACCACACCGTACTGAATACTGCATTTTAAATAGTTTAGCCCACTAGACATTTTGATGAGTCAATGAGAACCCACTTATCTGTTTTATCTTGTTTATGAGTTTTATGTAATTTATGCCATTAGATAACTGGCTAATAAAGTATAAAACCACCAACACAAGCTGCAACAGTGCAGAGGCAGGACAGACAGCAGGAGACATGGGTAAGCACTACATGCAGACATTTTATTACACAGCACAGAGAG
>QEPC01014460.1:287294-311433 GCA_003113815.1 Sphenodon punctatus
GGGACCAAATGCAGCCCACAGCAAGTTCTTGTGAGGCCCTTTCCAGTTCCTGGATCTGGCTACTGGATCCAGTTCCCACCTCCAACCACTGAAAAACTGAGCTCAGGGTAAGAGAACAAAGATCAGGGAGAAAACATAAGGATAGGGACAGATCTATGGCACAAATCCAGGATCTGAGCTTTCCTTTCCTGAGTACACCCCTTAGCACCCCCACTCCCAACTTATTTGTGGCTCTCAGAACTTGTACTAATTGTCAAAGTGTCCCCAGGGGAGAAATGGTTGCCCATCTCTGGTGTATAGGAGAAGTTACAGGCAGGATTCAAGAACAGTATTTATGCACTGCTAATGCTTTGTTTATAAATCTTTCAATCCTGGAGAAAAGCAGTGGTATGTCATTCAAACACCTATCTTCATTTGCTTTCAGTTGTTATCTTCTTTTGATTTCATTGGGTTTTTATATTGGCTCAGAAATACTGGCCTCATGTTCACCTCCAATGAAATCAATGAGAGTCGCCATTAGGGCTGAAATAAATATTCAGACCGCAATCCACAAACCATTTAATTTGGAGTCCTGTGTCAGTGGCTTGCGGACTCAGTGTGAATACCAAATTCAGCAAATTTGGTGTATTTGTATCCATTTTAATACAAATACATATCCCCAATTCTGCCCTGGGGCAGGCAGCCAGCTGCTAAGCAATATCTCTGCCAGAGAAGGCCAGTGACCCATCACAGGCTACTGTTGCCACACCTGGACCAAAGTGGGATAATGGACTGCCTCCCATCAGGCTCGTCCCATGCAGCCCCAACCTGTGGTAAGATCCACCAGCACCATACAGCTGCAGTCGTAGGCCGTTTTTGCACGGACTCCCCCTACCCCCACACCCTGCTGGGTGTGCAGGCAGGTGTGCAGTGGGGGGGCGGTCTGCCTGTGGAAACACCATGGATAGTGAGTGGAGGTGGGTGGGTGGGTGTTCCCGACGCACACCCATCTCCACCCATCACTCACCCATGAAGCCATTTGAAAAAATGGAGGAGGCTCCGTGGATGGAGATGGGTGGAGGTGGATGGAGATGTGTGTGCACCTGTGGAAAAGGGTGCACACCCACCTCAACCCACCACGGCCACACACCCATCCCCCCACCCACTGCTGAACATGGGAAAAAGACCGTAGTTTGCCAATCCTGTGAATCTATGGCCCTTTTCACACAGACACCCTAACACTGATAAAATGGGTGTTACATTGTATTATACATGTTTCAGGGCTGCAGGTGTGCTCTATGAGTCCCATTTTATCAGTATTAGAGAGTCTGTGTGAAAAGGGCCCATGTCAGGCCAAGGAGAGAGTAGTGGGTGGGCCGAGGGGTGGTGGGTGGGGCAGGGCCAGATGTGTGCCTGTGTGGACAGTTCCTTGGTCCCCCTGAGGCATGGCGAGATTGGTGATGACAGCCTGCCTGGTTCCCCTGTGGGAAAGCAGGGGTGGATCAGCTGGCCTACTCTCCCCACCGGCCCAAAGTAAGGCAGTTGTGCTTGTCCTCCCTGGGGTGGGCAGCGGATCCAGCTGGCCCTGTCTCATGTGGCTTTACCCTGTAACACTGCATAGCAACAAAGGTAGGCCACTGCGTATAGTATAATATGGGGGGGGGGGGGGCTTTAAAGATAAAGGGCCAGATCTTCTGTGGTGTAAATCATAACAGTTCCATTTAAGCAACCTATTTGTAGCAGCCAATGTTCTGGCTCAATTGGAAGGTGGGGGAAACAGAGAGGTTTTTTTAAATTATTTTTTGCTACACTACAACAGTCTACCAGAAAAACCTATGTACCCAGACCTACAAAATTCCAGACCTACAAGCAGCTACTTCCTTGTATGTTCCCACTCAGTCCTTAGAAATCAGCTGAGCATGGTCAGGTTCAAGGCCCCTCACTTTAAGGTGATTCTCTGTTGTTATATATATTTAATTGGAGGCACACTGGATAATTCTTTCTGAGGCATTTTTATATATATATCATTCAGTATAACTTCAGATTTCTTACCATGGCTACAATTCAGATTCTGTTTTACTACCAATATAAAACAGGCTTTGTGAAAAACTATATTTGATATAGCAAAGCTTTTAGTAAGGAGGATGGAACTATTACGGTGCCACAGCACTGAAAATCAACAGAGGACATTACCATTTTTATGAGCACCGTGAGGTTTTCATTATGCTAATTGTCGTCTCTGGAGTCTAGGACTCTGCAGCACATCATGTTAAATACTAAGTACACAATAGGGAATACAATACTTGAGGAACGTCCGATGAATGATCATTTTTTCTGCCAAAGTGGATATTTCCAAGAGCCACTTAGTGTTGCCTATTAGATTTTCATGATTATTTCATGCAAAAGTAATTGGGTTTAGCCAACAATTGCTTTTTAAAAATTCATATTAAAAGAGCATAACCAATGTCTCCCTATTAGAACCAAGTCCTTTAGAAATTCAGAGGAAGGTAGCCATGAAAATGGAATTGTTTAGAAGTGTTATATTCTGCGTTCCTTGGTTTCAATGGGGAGCATCTTAGTGTGGAACTAAAAACAAGCTAACCAAGTAAAGCACAAAAGATTGCAAGGATTTGCTGCAACCAGGGCTTGTCAAAGCACAGAGGCAACTCTTTGTGCATTCCCGCACAGCAGGGGCATTCCTCCAGGTCGGATTCACTCAGAGACCCCTGGACTCAGGGGTTCCCACACCCAAGGCTGTGGGAATGGAGGTCAGCTGAACTGCAAGGAGCAACATTGTAAAGGGGATGTGCTGGCAAGCTGGCTACTCAGGAAATGTGTTGCTTCCAGTAAGAATCTTAGCGAAGGCTTTGCAATAGCTGTACATCAAAGGCTAGATATTTCTAAGAGTTATTTTTCTTAAGTGAAAGCTAATTTTATTTCCTGTAGGCTCCCCTCCATCACCTTAGGGCACCCACAAAGACATTAGCAGTGGACTCTGCTATGATATACACAAACGCATTTATCTTTAGCTTAAAATAAAATTCAAATGACTTTCCCCATCTCATATCGCCTATGTAAGTATTAAGAGCAGCCTTCTTTGATTCACTCCCCATCAAAACACTCTGTAATCCTACCAGGTTTCCCCAGTGAATTTCTAGGGATTCCCCCCCAACACCTTGTGTTGAGGCAGCTTTAAGGATAAAGCTTGTGCTTACGCAATGAATGGGTGACCCTCCTATACACACTGACCCAAAGATAAACTTTGACCTGATGTTTGTTAATAACACTTCTTCTTAAGATGCCTTGTTTCTTTTATGAACTGCTGCTTGACCTTCGAATCTAGAAGCCGACATGCATTAATATACAGCTCCCAATGCACTTTGACTTGGCTATCAAGAACCTTTGACCCCTGGACTTGATTCTTAAGCCTTGTCAATAGCTGGCAAGTGGGAAATACTTATTTGTTAATAGCCATCCATTTTGATCATGATGTTGTTGAGTATTTCTCCTAGATTATTCATTTGCTCTGATTCAAATTTGTTTGTTTATTTGTTTCCTAGATACAGAATTAGTTCCAAGAACTAACTAAATCTAGGATTTGCAATTTTACATCACATGTCTTGTAATGTCTGAAGTTAACCTAGGAGCCCCAGTTCCTAGAGTCATGAATCTGAGTTTTCTTTTTTTGTTTCTTTCTTAGTTGCAGAGTAAAACATAAACCTGAAAATGTGACCCAATCTTTTCTAAAACTCATTTTTTTCAAGAATTGCTTTTAAATCTTTTTGTGATTTTCAAGAGCCTGAATCATGATTTTTGAATCTTCAGATTAGTACTGCTGTATTTGTTCCTTTTGCTTGATTTGTCACTGCTTGTAAATTGTCACTCATAATTCTGGAGTTTTGTCATTTTGTGCCTAGAATAATGATTGTTTCTCTGGAAGCTTCTTTCTGTAAAGTTTCCTGCTTTGATTTGTTGGAATAGTAACTGCTAATGCTGTAATTCTTTAGAGTTAACACACATATCTTCATCTTCATACTACTTTGAAGGGGTTGATCCCACTGTTTTTTAAGTAAGTGGCAAAGATTTCCTAATTTCACTGGCCAGAGCCTTAATCAAACTTTTTGCATCAGGCATGCAGTGCCAATTTGCTGCTGAAACATTTATTCTGAGATTGGCTTCTTGTAAGAGGAAACATTCCGCCTCTAAGTGAAAAAATATATATTGGGGACAACTTCCACAGTCTGCTCAACAGAACATCATTGTTTGAAGAGGCATGTTTCCCACTTCCTAGTGCATTCTGAGATGGAAATTTCTAATTCCTGAGATCATATTACGTTATGGCAGGAATTACTGTGCTTCTGCCTGTTTTACATCTGGATTGTGAGGTAGGACACAGAGGTCAGGCAAAGAAAATGAGTGCTTTCCAGTTCTTAGATGATAGATCAAATATACAGAGCACGCACAACATTATGGAATCTGCTAGGGCAGCTACGGTAGAAAATATTCCAGCCCCAACACGGTGACATGAGCATTTTTGGAGAATTGCAGCCATAGGAGGGTCATGCAGGGTGCCTGAGCCCTGGCCCTTTAGGAAAAGGCAGTGCAGGCCTGGAGGGGTTAGTCACTGAGGCGGCACAGGATGGCACCTTGAAGAGCTTCAGCTGGGCTAGCCTCCAGAGCCTGGGCCTGAGTGGGGCCAGCTGGTCTGGGCATGGGAGATGACTGTGTGGCTGAGACAGGGAGCCAGAGGAAAAGCTGAAGGCTAAAGTGGGGTGATTAAGCTGGTAGCCCAAACCAGTTGATGGACTAGAGGGAGGGATTCTGCCTGGCTAGGCAGGGCCTTAAGGGGAGGTATCCAAACCCCTGTATCTATGGACTGTGTGTGTAGACGCCGGTAATAACAGAGAGTTCAGTGAAGACCCATGTGGGTCTGGGTAGATGGGGCTGGAGTCTGAAGATATTTACCCCAGAACCCAGAAAATCCTGTCATGAGCAGTCATGAACACAAGACCCCTTTTTGTTTAAAAATAAATAAATAAAAGAGTCAAAATTGTGTACACATTAATGCTGATTCTTGTTTACTTGTTGAAGAAAACACTCTCAAAGTGCCAAACTAATTGCTAAAGTTCAATTAATTTTACTTTTTGAAAAACAAGGAAGCATGGCCATCACTGCATTCGATCTCAGGAGATCCATAGCACCTCTGCTACCGATTTCTTATGTGACTTTGAGAAAAACACTTAAGGAAAAGTCCTCTGCCATAAAAGTCAATAGCAAAACTCCCACGGGCCTTACTCTCTGTGCCTCAGTCCCCTGTCTTCACTAGAGGAATGATAACAAACTCTTTTCCCCCACATTTGGCTGTTCCATCTGTTTAGACTGTAAACTTTCCTGGGCAGGGACTATTGTGAGTCTGTACAATCCAAGGTTGTCAACTTGAAACATTCATTTAAGATTAATTTGTCTTAAAAATGTAAATGTCTTTGAAATAAATTTGGATTCTTTTAATCTGCCTTTTGGTTTCTGATCCTTTAGAGTACACTGTAATCACATTTTCATGAAGACAAAAAACTTGAGGTTTGGATTGTTTTTAATAAAAACCGAGATTCTTCCAATTTCAGCAGCTGGGGTTTTAGTAATAAAGCTAAAATAGTTTTTGCTCTGTCTCCAGGCTCCTAGGGGTATTACAGCTATGTTTTCAGACTTTTCTCCACATCCATAAGAGTTAGAAATCTTTTGAAAACAAAGAAAGAGTATGGACTCAGGATAAAAATCCTAGAGCTGGGAACCCGTCCCTGACAGTGCTTCTCACATCAGAGCCTTAATCCAGATTGTGACCTGCAGATGCTCCTGTAGTACAGATTGTGTTACATAATATGGATACAGAGTAGAACTTGGAGCAACCTATTTTAATGCTCAGAGTTTATCCACAGTCTCACAATGGCACATGGAGATCCAGTGCAGATTTTTAACAGTGATGGATCTCTGTGAATCAAATGCTGTTCTGGCGCCTGAGTAGCAGGCAGTGCCATTTTGCACATGTGCAAAAAAAGTATTTTTACTACATAGACTAGGCCTGCACAGAATCCTCAAAGTTCACTCCACTGTGCAGAGCCAGGGACTAGCAGCAGCAATGTGACAACAGCAGCAAAATAGCAGAGATCAGAACAATGTAGCACACACAGAGCAACAAACTCCCTTTCTCTTTAAATTACTAGTGCAACTATGGGGTTTTTTTTAGACAAGCGCCTCTCCACCCATTACCCATCCATCACCCACTCATTATGCATCTTGCAAGGCTGCATTGGTGCCCTATGCAGTCCTGGAACATGCATGATGTGTTGTTGATGGGTGGGGAGGCACTTGTCTGAAAACAACCTGAGAAACATGGGGGGGGGAGGATTCTTCTTTGCCCCAGACTCTAGTACTGTTCCCTGCTGGCTCATTGCCAGCCAGATTTGACTGGCAATTGGCCAGCCAGAGATCTTCTTCCTGCCTCTAAACCTCCTTTCCCCTATTTCCCTCTTCCTCTTCTATTAGCCAGTCATTATAGAAAACTTGATTTCGTTGGCTGGCTTCTTTTAAAATTGGGGAAAGGGTGCCAAAAACCCTGTTTCAGCCAATGCAAAGAGGGAGAATCGATCTGGCGATCTATGGAGCATCAGTTCTTCCCCCTGAATTGGATTAATCTGATTCAGATAAAAATCGGGGAAACTGGATTAATACGATTCCAATTTTCCCATCCCTATTAGCTGTTACACATGTACAAGAGGTGTTTTCCTGCTGCTCAAGCTCTTGAACAGCAGGACTGCAACATCTTGGCATAACCAATACTAAGAAATATTTTTTGCACATGTGCAAAATGAGTCTCTACCCTGCTTTTAAGCAGTAAGAACAGCCAATCTGAATCTCCAGCGAAACAGAGAGAGGATCATGGCCAGTCTCCATTTCATTGCACCTGGAGCAGAGCATGAAGTTTTTAAGGGGAGTTTTATTGTATATTCTGTATCTTATGTAAGCCACCGTGAGCCTTAGGGGAAGGGTGGGACAGAAGTTTCAATAAATAAATAAAAAATAAAATGCCAAATTTTCTGCCTGAACTGCATTTCCATTGCTAAAACTTCAATTTTGTGTCAACCAGTTATTACAGATTACACACAGACAGGGTCAGCCTTAAAATTTGTGGGGTCCAGGATGAAAATAAAATGTGGGGGGCCCATGGCCATGCCCTCCATAGCCCCACCCCTTTAACAATTTCCTGTAGGGCCTTGACACCCCTACCCCCACCCCCACCCCCACCCCCTGGGTTAAAACGTGAATCTGTTTTGATTCTGCCGGTGCCATTTTGGGAACAGACTACACATGCACAGAACAGTCTGGTGGCCATTTGTGCATACACAGTTCTTTTTCTTGTTTCCCCCCCCCCCTGATGTGGAGGTGGTGGTTGCACAAAAGAAGAGACAGACAGACAGACAGATGCAGGACATGAGACTCAATACAAGACAGTACACATGTGGCTCCAGTAAATAAATCAAGAAAAAAATCTCGATCAAGAAAGGCTTTTCTCAATTCTTGAGTCTCACAGAAATTGAGTCAAGAAGATTGATTCTCGATGAGAATCGAGGAAAAAACAAGATCAAGTTTCAGTCCTACCACCTCCTTCCCCCTCCCTGCTGGGGGGAGGGCATGTCCCCACAGGAAACAGCTACCTCAGGAGCTAAGAAGCACAGGTGGGGAGAATGTGTTGCAGAAATAGCCCATCCCAGGCCTCTAGAGCACTGGTCTTAAGGCTACCAGGACTGGTCTCCTCGTAGGGCAATTCCAACCACAGGGCACAGGCCGTGGCCCCTACCTTCTTAAGGCCAGCTCTGCACACAGATGCATATGATTGACCAAGGGGCTTGGGGGAATGAGAGAGAGATTACCTACCCCAAAATTTTCAACAGACCTCTCACAGATCGTTAGCTTAGTTTATTATAATAATGCGCAGCATAAAGCTGTTGCAAACAAAAAATAATTCTTTAAACCACCGTGATAAAAAAAAAGAGCTACCAACAGAGTAAATCCAATAAAAATAATAAATTACACAATAAAGAATACTTCAGACAATTTACCCAAAAGAACCTATTTCAGCCCGGGACCACAAACTCAGTAGGGATCTTAAATGTCAAAAAGGACTGCCGAAGATGATATGCTCTAATTAAAAATGTCGCACTGCCTGCATAATTTCTGGCTGTGAATCAGATAACACCAAGGATAAGAGATCGTGATCAGACCATCCCGGGTGCTGACTCAGCAATGATGACAAATATTCTTCATGAAGCTGATCATATAAATGACAACTGAAGAGAAGATGATCAGTAGTCTCAATTGCCTGGTTATCAAATGGGCATACTCTTTTATCAAAATCTAAAGCATCTTTAGCTGTTGGCCTAGGGTTGCCTTAATTGCAGACCCCCTTTGCAGTAGCAGCTACCACTGACACATCCCTGCTCCAATCTCTGGATATTTAAAAATGGCTGCCACTGTCTCAATTCTGAGTGTTTTTTAGACAAGTGTCTCCCTCACCCATTACCCACTGAAGAGGCAGTCTTGTTTTTCTTATTCACCCACTCATCATGCATGTAGCAGGGTTGCATAGGGTGCCAATGTGGCCCTGAAACATGCATGATGTGTGGGGAGGCACTTGTCTAAAAACACCCTCTATGGAGTGGGATCCCTTCTTGCTGGGTGGAGTGAATACATGTGAGAATGTGGGAGGGAACATTTTTTTTAGCTTGGGCGCATGAGGGCATTTGATGGTTCCGGTGTGCGGTTGAGGTCTCAAGGCTGAAGGGGCAGTGGTGCTGTTTTCCTTCCTCCCTGCCCCCTCTACCCCCAACCTGGATTATTGTTTCTTCACTCAGTGCCCACTAACGCTTTTAAAGTTCCTTGAAACATTGGATGAACACATTTGATGAAACTGGTATGTAATAGATTAATGACATTAATAATTATATCCTCAAGTTGTTAAGTCTTGCTGTTTTGGGGGAGATGATGGTTCTCTACATTTTAGTTTTCCTTAAAGCTCCAGCTTCTGAAATTGTGGGAAATCTCAGCTTCCACCATAAAAAAAAAAGATTCCAGCCCTCACACGTGAAGAGAAAAGGCTTCTTAATTTGTTTACACCATAGGCTCAAAAACTAGAGTAATTTAAAAATTATTTTAATGGCCGTAATGTTAAAGGCAGTGGTGGGGTTTGGGATTTCCTCCAATGTCTTTCTACCTCATAAGGTGCCATGGGCACTGATATACAGTGAAAAAAAGGAAGGAAAGAAAAGGAAGAGCAAGTTTTCATACTGGCTTAGACTAATTGTCCATCTATTCTAGCTGCATCCTATTTCTAACACTGGGAAATACCAGAAGCTTCAGGGGAGGCTCCATCTCAAAGAAGATATAGTAGAAGTGGGAAAGGTGCAGAGAAGGGTGGGGGGTGGGAATCATTGATATGGAACAGCTTCTGTACAAGGAGAGGTTTGGTAGGTTAGAGCTCTTCAGCTTGGAGAAGAGACAATTGAGAGGGTTATATGATATAAGATTACAAAATCATGAGTGGTATGAAACAGGTTAATAGGCGATGTTCATTTACCTTCTCAAATATTACTAGAACTAGGGGATATTTGATTAAACTAACTGACAGCAGATTTAAAACAAACAAAAGGAAGTACTCTTACACTTAATCTACAATTAACTTATGGAACTTGTTGCCACAGGATACTGTGAAAGCCAAAAGCATATCTGGCTTTAAATAGGGATTAGATAAATTCTTGGAGAATGGATCCATAAATGGCTATTAGTCAGGGGAAGTAACCAGGGGCCGATAGCCCTGCGATCAGAGGGGTCCCCGCAAAAAGGCTACTCCTGGTAGTCTCAGGTCCAGGACTCTACCCATGACTCACAGCCCCTTAGGTGACTGCGTCCTACTGAGCTAGGGTTGCCACCAATATTTTCCAGGCCACTTTTGAAAAATACATGTTGCAGGGCCTGCATTGGCACCTATTGCACCAATACATGCCCTACAACATGTATTTTTCATAAGTGGTCTAGAAAAATAATATACCATATTTTAGCATAGAAGTAGAGAAAAAAACTTTCTCCAGAAGTCCCTCACTTTTATTTATTTATTTCTGTATTTCTGTATTATTTATTTATATTTGTTATCCCACCCTTCCCTAAAAGACTTAGCTTTCTCCTGTTCCTCTGTGGCAACTGGAGGACCAGAAGCTTTATCACTTCAGCTTGTCTCTACAGAGTACTGGCAAGAGATTTAAAAGTAGATGGGGAGTAAATAAAAAAAAGAGACTTGCTAAAACAAGACTCGCCATAACTAAAAGTTGTGTCCCACATAATTTAGTTCTCGCTTCTTCCTAATGCTCTCAGCCTTCTACCTGTTAGGATACAAATGTTGCATGAAAACTGATTGAATGTGTTGTTCATCCAAAGTTTTTTTCCCTTTGGGGTGGACTCTGGAGTTTTTGCTGGCATATCTGTACTAGTTTCAGTTCCAGAGATGGTTGAGACTGAGGGATGCTCTCCTGTAAGATCTTATTCACAATTGTGAATGCTAAAAGTTTTCTCTAGGCTCACTGTGATGAACAGAATTATTCCCTATGACTTCAGTGACTTTGGATCAGACCCTTGTTGAGCTCTGGTGGAATACCCAGGCCACTGACTAAGAAAGAAAAAAAAAGCCTGTGGCTCCATCCAATTATTTCAGCTGGAATTCCTAGACAGTGAAGTGTTCATATTCTGGCATTTTGAAATGAACGTGGAATAAGCTTTGAAATTCTGCTATGTGTGATGAAGAGAGGAATTCCTTTTTTTGTTATTCCAATAGCTACTGTAAAAAGGAAGTTGACATTTATTATCCTGAATGTGTTATGGCAGAGCCAGCTAGCACCAGAGTGACTGTGTGTTTTGTTAAAAACCTCTCTTTAGGCCAGCGATTAATTCAACCAGAAATTACAAACTGACCTTGGTTGAAACTTAGCATGCAAGGCCACAGGAAAAGGACTAATTTTTAAAAAATGGTTATTTCAGAGGTTTTTTAATGTATGAATACATTGAAAATAATATTGCTGTAGTTAGTTAAATACTTTTAAAATTATAAA
The DNA here is from genome assembly GCA_003113815.1 of Sphenodon punctatus. Classification (NCBI taxonomy): domain Eukaryota; kingdom Metazoa; phylum Chordata; class Lepidosauria; order Sphenodontia; family Sphenodontidae; genus Sphenodon; species Sphenodon punctatus. The sequence continues at coordinate 298,424 of QEPC01014460.1, forward strand.
ATACTAGTTATATATTTGCTACTTATAATATTTATTATATTGCCAGTGCAGTACTCGTTTACTAATTGCATTACTATAATAAATTTTTCACCTCAAAATGTATTTGTTTATAGCAAGAGTGACAGTATGTAGGGTCTGATCCTGCAAACACTTACTGTCTTCTTGCTATTATAACTGTATCCATTTAGACACTAGTACTCCCTAGAGTAAAGTTGCTTTCCTGTGCCACTGCTTTCAGGATCAGGTCTATAAATTGCAATTCAATTAATTTTGCAGATTTAACCCTTGCAAATGCAATTGTTACTCTCAAAGCCCATATGTTTAAAGAGGTATCCTACTACATTTTTGTATTTTAATAATACTTTACATCAGTAGCATTTCTAATATACAAAAATTCTCTCCCACTGCAAGAAAAAAAAAGTGATTGTTCCTTTGTTTTAATAACTAAAACAGGGGAGTGGGGGTATGAAACTACTCACACTCAAAAAGCACATTCTTTTAAAAAATTAAAATAACTTTAAAATTCTTGATTTGGGACAGATCTTTTTGTGCGAGTGAGCTCTCGGGCAGGGACCGTGTCTATCTTGTTTTTTTGGTAAAGCACCAGGTACATTGCTTGTGCTATATAAATGCTTATAAAATAATAATAATAATAATAATAATAATAATAATAATAGTAATAAACCCTGCATCTGTTTTGGGGTGTGCAAACCAAAGTATGTGGAAAATTTGGCCCCATGGCTCTAATTTAACCTACAATACCAAGGAAAATTGTGAGCAAAGACTGAAACTTTGTCCTTAACTTACCCTGGTGTGGCCAAATAATGCAGAGGGGGCCTCATACCATATGTGCAGCAACGTAACCGGGCAGGATAAGTAAGGGCAGACTTTCAGCCTTAACTCTCAACCTCTTTGTTTATTGTGGGTTAAAGTCTGACCCGTATGTAGTTGAAACATTGGATTTTTTTTTAAAAAGTCCCTGGGTTCTGAAATCTGTTTGCCTTTAAGAGCTGTTCCAGTAGAAAGCATGCATCCCTCAGCGTACTTGTATCTGAAAACTCTTAGGAGACTTTTAAGCATGCTAATGTTCATATCTGGAGTCTCGGCTTACTGCTTTTGTACTGGCTTGTTGGTTTTGTTGCACGTTACTAGCAGCTTGCCTACAATACACCAATACACTGCCCTTTATGTATATATGTTGCATAATTATGAAGCCCTGAGTATTTATCACCTTTTCTGAGCAGTAAGCAGAAAGAAATACAATACTATTACTTCCAGCTACTGGCTTTCCCAAGATAATTAGATAACACAGTGGACTGAAGCCTTGGTTAGTCCAATGCTGTTCAAGTTAAGTGATTGACATGCCTCTGTCTGGCTGCTCTATTAACTGTTTCATTTTGTTGCTATTTGCAGTTTGCTTGGCTAATACTTCGAACAAATACAGACTGTTTCTTTAGCCCCTTTTTTCTCTTTGACCTTCTCCTGCCCATTTTCTTTGAGTCACTTCAAACTGCCTTGAAAAGGCCTGTTGAATGTGCACAGTCCATCAGAGTCCCAGGTTCATCCCATTCCTTGCCCTGAATGCTTTACTTCAAAGATGGGCCGCATTCTTTAATTGCCCTTTGAATTAATATCAAAGGGTCACAATGCGAGTGCCAGAAGAGAAAGAGGCTTTAATGAAGCAAAGAGCTGCCATTCATTTGCAGATAAGCACGTTTTTATGCCTGAATGGTCACCATGGCTAAATGCTTCTTGATGAGGAGGCAGGACAAGGCAAAAGGGACTTTTACTTAAGTGGTGATTAGTTCAAACAAACAAGAGTAAACAAATTAAAAAAACACAAACATCCTGACAAGAGAAAATAAGTTAATATGGCTGACTGTGTTTAAAAAAAAAAAATAACAACATTGTACAGAGTTGGTGAATCCATTAACCCTTTACAAAAAAAAATCCTATTCTTAGCTTCAAGGGGCAGCAGCTCAACTTTTCATTCTCAGTCCTTGTCTTCGTTTGCTTAGCTTTCTGAAAAATGTCTCTGTTTTTTCCAGTTGAAACTTTCTTGGCTTGATCAGAAACAGTGGATAGTTTGAGGGAACTAGCATGCTTAAAATCAGTTCTGTTGATTGTGAGATCAGTAAATAAGGGGGAAATTATACACTTTCCCCCATTTTATTTTATTTTTAAAGGGAAAATTTAAGGTAAATTTGTCTGGATACATTTTGGGGAAAATATTAAAACAAACAAGTTCTCAGTGATTAAATATATGCTGACTCGTGCAAGACAAAATTTCTACCCAGTTTTATAGTTTCTTAACTTTCTTAGCAATCTGTAGTTAAGACAGCTACTACAGCTATCTGACTGAAGAAAGTTCAATCCATTCCAAAGTGAAAACATGTATAAAGTGTAACATATAAGTGGTTCATTTTTGTTTGGTTTGATTTGGGGCTTTTCTCTGTATATTTTAGTGCTACTTAAAACCTATGTCCATGCACAGACTACAATTGTACAATTACACATTGCTGCATGTGTAGGTTTCTTTGTTTTGTGTTCTTATTTCTCCTTTAAAAAGAAAGGGGGAAATCTATTTAAGACTTTCAGTTATATTATTGTGGCATTGCGATCAAAATTATGGCCATGTGAAAATGTCACTTCTCTGTATTCAGAGTAATATCTTGACTGACTTGAGCAGCGAGCATAAAGTTAAGCAAGAACATAACTGTTTGCAGGATTGGGGCCAAAAATGGGGATTTCATCACTTTCGCTCTTATTATCATCACAAAACCAACAAAAATGGAAGAGTGAGAGAGATGATATTCTGATTTGCTCATCATCAACAGATTGGTTTACCAGTTTCTAATTACAGAATTTTCCTTATTAATGATAGTATCATAAAGACAATCATTTCACTTTAAGATTCCAGGCTGAGTTTGCAATAATGGCAAATAGAAAAATCAACTTTTTAGCTGTAAAGTGAGAAAAATGTATCTAGAAATCATGGGCAAAATAAAAAGATGTCACTGTGGAAATTTGACCACAAACATGCCAGGAAACTTAAAAGTTGAAGCTCCAAGGTCAAAATTAATTAAGGGCTGGTCTACCCACAAACTTGTATCAAAATAACTGTATCAGTTTTCATTCACACCTTTTCCTGCTAAACCCATTTAAGCTAAATCCAAATAAGACAGAAACATAAGTGTTTGCACATGAACTTCACTGAAATAACAAAAGGTGTGAATTAAAATCAAATTACTCATTTCTGTACAAATTTGTGTGTGTGAATCAGCCATTAGCTGTATTGTATAGTTTGTGTACAACGCATTGCAATATATTTAACAGCCCAACAAATACTTGAAAATGTGAATATAACAGAATAAATGCTGTTAGAATATAGCTTTGCATTTTTTAACCTTTTCCATTCAAATGTCCAGTTTAATTTTCTGTTTACTTAAATGTGTTTTAATGTTGAAACTCCAAAGGCCCAGTTAACAATCCTTTGAAGAAATATGTATATTTGTTTAAAATCTATCCATACAGAAATTTCCTGTCACTATTCTGAGGTCAGATTTTCTTCCATACCCTTTATACTTTGTACATTTTTCATATAAAAATGATCTGTCTTGTATCATTAGACCATATTTTTATTTCACTGGACTAATTTATATGATTAACTGTGAAAGCTTGAGGAATTCAAAGAGTGTGAATTAGGTTAATAATACTTAATGAAAGGTATGCAGCTGTACCTTATTGTTCAAATTCTTCTAGAAACCACACAGCATCTGGCATCCTAATGCCAGGATTATTATTAAGTGTTGGGACTACAAGCATGGATAAAATATCAAAAGTGAAGTTGTATCCCCAGTAAAATGAGAACATTGCATTTGGTATAATTACTGTGCTATAATCCATTGTTGTACTACAAATGCTAAGACAGTTATTTTTCTGTATTTTCTGTGTATGTGTGTGTGCCTGCATGCATGTGTGCCTTAAAGCAAACAGGAAAGAGGAAAGCTAAAAACACTGCTTAGACCCTTGCTAATGCATTCTTGAAACCCTTGCTTCTAATTCTAGTCTGTATTAAATTGACTTTTGGGGTACTACTACTTATAATAGTAAGCAAGGATTTGCAAGACAATTAAAGTTTACTTTAATTGTCTAAGTAAACTTAGCAGGACCGAGCCTGTACAGCCAAATTTAGACTGAAAACCGGCCTCTAGTAGTATTAATCTGGTATATTAAGCTACTATAGCATAGATCAGATATGCTGATTATCTTCCCAGACAATGCCAAGAATTTCTCAGCTCCAGCATCTCATTTGGTATAAAACAGAGCACCAAAAATTATCAGAAATTAATTTGCACTCTAAAATAGGATACTGTGACATTGGGTGCAATCCTAGAGGCTCTATTAAACTGAACCTATGTGAGACACAGAGTACCTATGCTGTTGCACATGTGTGTACGCACGCCCCATGCGCAGCAAGTCACTCGGTGCAATGGTGCACCCCTGATGATGCAACCCCCCAGTTTGAGCCCACACACCCCACAGCCAGGGGGAAGGAGCAGGAGCCATGCCTGCTCCATCCCCCAGGTTGTGGGGTGTGTGGGCTCCAGGGGGTTGCATCGGCAGGGGCGCACCGTCACACCGAACTGCTTGCTGCACGTGCAGGGCGCATGCGCACATGTGCACCCGCCGCCTGGCTGGGCACTGTGCTGTCAGGCAGCGTACGCTGCCACTAGGATTGCACACATTGGGTGTAAACAGACAGCAGCTCTGGATTTGCCCCTGTCACCCCCAGGTTTACTGGTCTGTGTGAAGAACGCCCGCTGAATGTGCAACACAGAGCAGACTTGGGCAGCTCCAGAGCAGCCCAGTACAGCATGCTCTGCAAGATCCAGGAGAACGCCACACAGAGCAGGACAGCCAAATGCATGACAATGGCCCAAATGTGGTATTGCTGCCTTTCTGTTGTGGGAACCCATGGAGCACCTCCACACCCATCTGTCTGTTGCTGCATTCAGCATCATAGAGTTGCATACAGCTGCCTAGAGCATTGCTAGAGCGACCCATAGCTCTATGGTGGGGTTGGGGGTGCCAGGTGGGTGGACAGCAGCCAGGGGATACCGCCAGTCCATATTTATTTATTTTTATTTATTTATTTCTTCAAACTTATATCCCGCCCCCTCCTGCAATGCAGCTCGGGGCGGCTATGATGTTGCCCTGGGTGGAATTGGTAAGTGGTAGCTGCGGGGATGGTTCCACGGAGCAGTTCTGGGCTCCGGCAGGCTCCCTGTCTGTCTGAAAACACCCATTATCTTAATTGTTGTTTGAAGTGTGTTCAGTGGTTACATCAACAGGTTAGCAACATGCAGACTTCACAAAATTAAAAGTGTTCCATTGATAAAAGTCCCAATTTTGAAAAAAAACACAATAGTTAGAATATGAATTGAATATGCTTGGGGAATATGCTATGAACTAGCTCAATAAGATACCATCATGTTTCATCCTCTGAATCTGTAGTTTTGATATATTCATATTCTGTGTTTGATTAACACCGATTGATCCTCTTTGTATTGTCTGTTAAATAAACTTCCAGCTTTTGCTTTAGGCAAATCCACTAAACAGCAAGTTAAAGCATAAGCAAACATAAAATAGTCCTGAATTAATTAACATGTCCATAATCTGATAAAACCAAATATGTATTTATTTCATGCATGACATTCTCTAATGAGGGAAGTGTATTCAAAAAATTATTTTTCCTTAATAATTGGGTAAGCATCACTTGCAGCAGCACAGGCCCAAAGGTAGAACCTCTCCACAGGCCACAGTAGCACAAGCCCACAGGTAGCCCCTGCAGACAAGGGATCCTCAGGTTACAATAGCACGGGGCCATAGACAGTGCCTGCTCCAGCTAATGAGGGCTCCACTGACCACACAAGCACCAAACCTCATGTAGCATCTACTCCTCTACCATGGAGACGGTGGCCTCAGGGTTCAGGCAATCACAGTTGGCTCCAGGCACCCTGGCGTGGGACAGGAATCCTGAGCACTTCCTTCCTGTTTCCTTAACTGCCAAGCAGCCTGTGGCTTACCAACTCACTCTCCTGGTTTAGCCTTCCTTGTTTCTCCTTGCCTTGTCCTTGAATTCCCGCTGCCTCCTTGTCCTCCCTGCTTGTCACTGCTCCTTGTTCCACTGACGCCTTTGATTTATTATTATACCAGACAGGTTCCCGCTATGGGATGAATTCTTAGCTGAAGTAAACCAGTATTTCCCTATGGATTACAATGGGGCTAAGATAATTTACAGCAGATAACCATCAAGCTGCATCAGGCCATTTTTCACTGACACCTGTAATTTCTCCAAAATCTATTATCTGAAATTTCATTCAAAAAAGTTCAANGGGGGGGGGGAAGGGGGGGGACAAACAAACGGGTAAAAACACTGGAGTTTAAAACATACAAAATGCCACACTAAGGTCAGACCAAAAATCCATCCAACCTTGTTTACTTTCTCTCACATTGGCCTCTACTAGATGCTTGAGAGAAAGCTACAGGCAATTAAGGAATGTCCCATTCCGTGTTCTTCACTCCCAACTTATGGCAATCATTGATTTAGGGACACCCTGGTCAAAAGGATCCAAACTACGCTAGCTAAGAGCCATTGATAATCTTCTCCACCTTCAATTTGTCTTATTCTTTTGAATACAGTTATATTTGGGGATTCAAAACATCCTGTGGCAATAAGTTCCACACGTCATCATGCCTTGTGCCGAAAAAGGGCTTAGTGCCTCCTTTTGTTTGTTTTAAAGCTGCTGTTTGTTGGTTTCATTGGGTACTCTCTAGTTCTTATATCATGATGAGAAAGGGTAAATAGCACTTCCCTATATATCTTCTTCACACCATTCAAGGTCTTGTATACCTGTGTCATATTCGATTTTGAACATCTTCTTTCTTAGCTGAAGAGTCCTAATCACTTAAGTCTCATCTCCTATGGAAGCCATTCCCTATTCTGATCATTTTTGGTTCTTTGTACCTTTGGCCCTTTTTACATGGGCGGCACCCACACATAAACACCCAGGTGCCGTCCATGTAAATCCCGCAGCAGGTGGGTGGGAGGAAGAGTGAGTTCAGGGTAATGGAGCAGAGATGAGGGCATGCACAAAAAGATAGGAGACAAATCCATGGCACAGATGGATCTCTTCCTGAGCATACCCCTTATGCATCCCCATCCCCAACTTTCATGCAGCCCTCAAAGGTTGTACTAATTTTCAGTGGTCCCTGGGAGGGAAAATGTTCCCCACCTCTGATTTAAGAGGTGGCTGCACCATGGATTTTTATATTTGCACAATGCTTTTTCCATATTACATTGCATCCCTATCTAATAGCTCCTAACTTTCTGGGTGAACGCACACATAACATAAAATCCAAGTTTGTGTCTTTTAAAATCCGATTTCCAATCCCCATTTTTGCCCCAACTACCATGTGCACACACACGTGGTAACTGGAGTTTGGTAATAATTTGCATAATCTGGGACACTCACCCAAAAGCTATCCCATCATGCAAAGCATGATTCAACCCTTCCCCATCCACACACTTCCTGTGTGTCATTTCCCCTCAACTTGTTTGTTGCTATTTTGATTTGCTTGATTTGATTTTCTATGATCCTCGGAGGACTAAGAAAACCGGTATCATGTGCAACCATTAGAGGTGGGACCCCGGGGCAATTACCGGATACCGGATTTACCGGTTTCCGGTTTCCAAAAAACCGGATTCTCGGATTAAATCCGGTATACCGGTACCGGATTTATTCCATTGATTTCAATGGGGCACTGTGTCCCCATTGAAATCAATGGAATAAAATTACTCCCCGCTCCCCCTCCCAGGCTGTGCGGGTGGAAGAGGGGACACCACCCACCCACCCTGCCCAGCCTGGATTTTTAAAAAACAATTCCCCTCCGGCGGGCAAGTTCAAGACACCCCCCCCAGCACCAGCGGCCGCGGTGTCCCAGCAGCAGCCATTAAGTATAGACCTTATCCCTGGGGGGGGGTTAACACCCCACCCCACCCCCCAGGGATCACCCTACTACAAGTTCCCACTGGATCCAGTACCTTTTAGTTCAGCTCCGGGTGCGGCGGCGGCGGGCGGTCCGGTGGCCCTGTCTCTTATACACATCTAGATGTGTATAAGAGACAGGGTCTATACTTACCGGCTGCTGCTGGGATGCCGCGGCTGCTGGTGCTGGGGGGGGGCTCTAGGTTGAAAAATCCAGGCTGGGCAGGGTGGGTGGGGGGTGTCCCCCCTTCCACCCGTGCAGCCTGGACTCGGGGAGGGTTTTTTTGGTGGGTTTTTTAACTTTTTTACATTGCAGCCATTCATTTAAATGGCTGCAATGTAAAAAAAAATCCGGTACCCGGAATCCGGTAACCGGACCGGATTTACCGGGTTGAATCCAATAATGCCGGTACGCCCAGTACCGGCATTATCGGATACCAGAAATGCCGGTGATCCCGCCGCTAGCAAACATAACATAAAATCAGATATTATATTCTCCCCACTTTGGAGGATTGGACTGAAAGCGGAAGTCAAACCTGGGGCTAAACTGGGGACAAAAGTGGGGACAAACAGTGCAGTCATGCTCACAAGTAACATCTAAATCCAGGTCAAGCAGTTAAAACCCTCTGTCTCTTCTGGTGTAGCAGAACATTGGGTGTAAGCAGATGGACAGCAGCTTCGACTTTGCCCACGGATGCCCCCATCATTCCCAGGTTTATCTATTTGTGTGAAGGGTGCCTGCCACAGTGCAAGACAGAGCAGGCTGGGGCTGCTCTGCGGCAGCCAAGCACAGCATACTCTGCAAGATCTAGGCGCACGCCATGTGGAGCAAGCCAGTCAAACCCGTGCCAACGGCCAAACATGGTACTGCTGCCTGTCTGTTGGGGGACCCTCGGAGTATCTCCACAACCACCCATCTGTTGCCACATTCAACAGCACCAAAGAGTTGCAGACAGCCACCTAGAGTGTCGCTATGTTGACCTGCGACTCTATAATGGGAGGAGGGGGTATCTGATGTGGACCTGGGTGGACCTGGTAAATGATGTCTGGGCCCTCAGAGCAGCTCTGGACTCTGGCAGGCTCCCTGTCTGTCTGAAAACACCAATTGACTTGATAGTTTCAGTGAACTATCCACAATGGTCGCAATCCACCAACCGCTCTAAGATCCCTCTTCTGGCTCTAATGATTGTACGATCCCCCTCCAGAATGGCAACAGTTCATTTATAATCCAGTGAGTTCAAATATGGACCTCTTTATACTGAACCACGTCAGAACTTTTCCTATCTTTCTTCTTCATTTAGCATATATATACCCTAAGCAGCTTCACCTACCTGCTTCAGATCTGAAGTATTCTTTTTGATTTGCCATTGGACATAGTTATCAATATTGAAGTAGTAAATAATCAAGTAGATAAAAATTAAACATGGTTCTCTGTAGTTACAACCACTTATACCATATATGGAAAAGTACACGTATATCATGAACATATACAGGGAAATGTTCAGATTTAAATTACTAATATAGTAAATCCATATTGAGGCATTTGCATAGAAATGTCCTGATATACAGATATGCACTTCATATACACGTAAAGCTGAGTTGACCTGTTGGAAACCTTAATATGAAAATATATAGCAAACTTTAAGCCCAGACATTTTAGCATTTTGGCCTTGATTAATATATTAACACTTAGCAGATAAAGCTTGTTGATGCAGAATTTACACAAAGAATAACTGTGTTTGGATCAGTTCATGTTCAATATCTTCCTGGCTTGTACAGACTAGGAGTGCTTTATCAGTTCTGAGTAAAAAATGGTGAATAGCTAGTATTAATGGAAGATGGGCAGGAAACCATATAGGGGCAGGTTGCTAAGTTCTGAGTAGAGATGGAGAAAGAAAACTACACTTGTTTTCTGAATAGTTGGATTGAGGGACCCACACGCAGAGGTGGTAGAAGTCTAGGAAGGATTATAATGTCTATGCATAAATATCTTCTCAAGTATCAAGAGAGTCGAGAAGAAGAAGAAGAAGAAGAAGAAGCACTACTACTATTACTACTACTACGATTACTAAGGCAATAGCCACGGCAAAAATGTCATACGGATGGAGTTGAATAGATATGCAGATGCAATGCCAACCCTTTTTCAAACTTCAGTTTTAAAATGGGAAAAGAAAATTTCAGAGGTTTGTTTGTTTTTAAGGAACCCCAGATCTTAGAAAGCATAGAAATTTGAAAAATATTGTTTTATTTTACATAAAGCAAACACTGGGACCTAAGTTAAGGTCACACAGACACTCTCCCTCTTGCTGTGTTGCTTTTGCTACTCTTCAGCTCTCTCTGTAGGCATAATGTGTCTGTAGTTTGCTGAGGGGGTTCTGAGTACACAAATCATAGAGCACTGGCTGTAAATTTAGTTCCTTACATGTCAATTTGAACTTTCATAAGGTAAAAACAAATGAGACAGGGGTGAGCTGGATCCACTGCTCACTCCAGTGAGGGCCACTGCAGCTGCCACACTTTGGGCCAGTGGGAAGAGCAGTCCAAATAGGCAGCCCCCACCACAGGAAATCTGGGTGAGGCGGCTGCCATCACAAGTCCCTCCACACCATGGGTTGGCTAAGGAATTGCCCACATGGGGAAGGACTCCCGAACTCCTGCTGTGCAGCAAGATCCAGTCTCCAGGAGGAGCTGCCACCAAACAGCTGATTGGGGGTCTAGGAGCGCATCAGATCCTCAGACCTTGCCTCCCAGTGGGGCTGAATGAGCTGACCAGACGAGAAGCAGCCCCTTAGCCTAGGGTTGCCCACCTTCAGTCATTTTATACCTGACTTCCATTTTAGCCTATGGGAGTGTTAGGTAAAAAATGACCACAGGTGGCAACCCTACCTTAGCCCCACATTAGCCTAGGTGAGGCAACAGGAGCCCATTATGCATCACCAGTCTTCTCAGGCTGTCAAATCACGTAGCAGCCAGGCACCCTACCCAAGGCGGAAGAGGGCGAACATTTGGCAGCCACCAAACTGATGGGCAGATGACTCACAGGCTTTCGTGAGCTATTGTGGGTGTCTCATTTGTTTTCACCCATACTTTGTCACCACACTAACTTGCTCTCTTCCTCTGTAAGTGCCATAAATGTTAGAAGGGTCTTGATACAGGAGGTTTGTAGACACAGAAACTGCAATCCACTAGCTACTTACTCTGGAGCTGCCCCAGTGAAGCCTCTTCAGTGGGACTTCTCTGGAGTAAGCGGTTTGTATACTGCCTCCAGAAACGCTAACTACAAACACTTCTGTGTCTACAAACACTTCTGTAATTGTCCCAGTGGGAAATCACTACTATTTATCAAGTTCAGAACACTCACAGTTCATCTTTTTTCATGGGGAGTGACAGTGTACGGCTGTAAGGAGGACCAGCATTTGTAAACCACTGGGAGACTAAAATATGCATGATTTTGTGGTATGATGAAGCTGTGTCATTAATGTATATGATTCTCTCAGAGAGCATGCTTCTCAGAGCCCTGACACAGCATAAACTCGTTGGTCTGAGTCACTCAGCCAGCCTGCAGCTACCCTTACCACGCGTCATGAAGTTAAAGTTATTTGCAGGACATTATTCATGCTCATCCATGGTTTTTCCAATACATGGTTCTTGGGCAGGGGGTAATTTTGGTAGAATACTTTAATTTTGCAAATCTAATCTTTCTGAAGTTTAGGATAATTTTTTTTATATATATATATATTTTTAAAAAGCAATGTTCTTTTAAGCCCTTTAACTCAAAGGCTAGCAGTGCCAACACATCTGCTTAGCCTTACCTGCAGATTAACTAAGGGGAGGGAGCTGAGCTGGAAATATCCAGTAAGTGAGAAAATGTGTCAGAAAACAAACATGTGGACTCTCTCATTTAAGGGTAAAAGGGTCTCAGTCCAGCTGCTAATTTTGTGTATACGGTTTTGCACAACACCATGCAGTCACCAAAAGAGCACTATCCACTGTTAACAAAATCAGAGGACACTTTTGGAAACACGTTGTCATATGTTCATGCTTTAATGATTAAAAGAGTATTTTTGTGACCCTGAAACACCAGAGGAGATAGATCCTGAAGCTGTTCAATGCTGGTGCTTTCCTTTCACATTGACAAGAATTGCATTGGAACTAGCATCGGCACAAAGGGCTAGAACCAGAGCCAAACAACTACAGGATTGTGCCCACTGAAATTTTATTTTGGTTAGTTTTTTATTTATATCCCATCCTCCCCCAAAGGCTCAGGGTGGCTTACAAAATGCAGTTAAAATATATTTAAAATATAATCTCCTACCAACGCCCCACCACCAACAGCCTCCCACCTAATCCCTAACCCCGCTCACCAAATGCTTTACCAAAAAGAGAAGTTTTACACTGCCTCCAAAAGGTGCTCAGGCCCAGACTCAGATGGACCTCCAGGAGAGGGAGTTCCACAACACTGGGGCAGCAACCAAGAACACCCTCCTGTGTGCCCATGCCAAATGAACAAGAGTAACAGGGGAAACCCACAGGAGGTCACTCCTGGCCGAGCGCAGGGGCCATGATGGACATAGTAGGAAAGGCAGTCTTTCAGATACATGGGTCTCAGGCCATTTAGGGCTTTAAAGGTCAAACCCAATACCTTGAATTTTGCACGGAAAGCTATAGGTAGCCACTGCAGAGTACAGAGCACAGGTGTAATGTACTCCCTGCAACCCGTCCCCAAAAGGAGCTGGACCGTCACATTCTACACCAGCTGTGGCTTCCAAACAGTAGGGTTGGGAAACCGGCACAATCCGGTATCCGATAATGCCGGTATCGGGCGTACCGGCATTATCGGATTCGGCCCCGGTAATCCGGTACCGGTGCCGGATTTCAGTGTTCCGGTTTTTTTGCATTGCAGCCATTTTTAAATGGCTGCAATGTAAAAAAACATTAAAGCCCCAGCCAAACTGTTTT
>QEPC01014460.1:317114-333078 GCA_003113815.1 Sphenodon punctatus
AAACCAATGGTAGAGAGCAGCTAGAGAAAAGTTAAGAAAGGGATTTCAGAATAAACAAATGTCATGGCTAATGGCTATACTAGACCTGATACTGCATTCTTTACATAGTACAGCTCCCATTTACATCAGTGAGAGTTTCGTTTTTAAAGGAATGAAGAACTGGACCCAGTACACCTTAAGTATCTGCATAATGAATAGCAAGTTACAGAATATCCGTTTCATCAGACAATAGAGACAAAGTAGTACAGTGATTATTTTACTGGCCATACTAAAGTTGGTGGAGATATGCAAGCTTTCAAACCTCCTACTGGAGTTGGTCCAATAAAAGATATCACTGTACTACTTTGACTCTATTGCTTATATTTGGGACAAGCATGGCAACCTCACTTTCTCTACATTTCATCTGAGACATTTTCAGTCTTTTATATTATTACTGTATTTGTGAAGAAATGTGATTTGGAGCTTGTTGAACACACTGGTGTGTAGCCTTTTCTGATTAAAATGAAGAGATAATTTTAAAATGAAGAAGGTCTGATCCTGTCCTCAATCAAATTAATGACTAATCTCCCAGTGATTTCAATCCAAGCAGGGTAGTAGTTACATATTTATCCATATATTTCAAAGTATGTGTTAAAGAGGAAGACGCGTTTACTAATACGGAAACTGAGGTACCAAACAATTTAAATGAGCTGCCCAGGATCATAGGGCAAATTTATATCAGACCTGGAGATAGAATCCAGAGAGGTTTCTGCATTCTCAGTCGTGCTGCATCCACCAGATGATCAGTCACACTTGCTCTCCATTGCTTCACATCTTCTCTTGACAAATGTTAATTATAATGAAAATAAGAATATGAGTTGGGGTCACATTAATTTTTTATCGACAACTAAGAGGTTGAAATTTCATGTAAAGAAACTGCTTTCAAAGAGAGCCCTGGGTACAAAAGAAAGGATAAAGAATATTTCACGTGCTTTCCAAACCTCTACTTGAATTACAGTTAAGGCAAAAACCAAACCTTCCCCTCCAAACCTCACAATCTTTAGGGATTCCAACTGAATGAAACCCGTACTTGAGTTTTGAGTCTCATTTTGCAAAGACCAATCCAGAATGGCAAAAGATTAATATGGCCTCCTTACCCATTCTTTGTTCATCTCCCTATTTTGTTCATCTTTTTACATTGATTTTAAAATTTAAAATAAGAACTTGAACTATGATTTTTACTGTTTCCAGTCTTGTGCATCTTGTTTTTTTGGAATATTAGTTGTCTCAGAGTAAACCAGCAAAACTGGTAATATAAAATAGAAATCTTTGTTTGAAATCACTGTTAAGAAAGTTGCTCTCAAACATACTCCCCTCCCCACAATTCAGTTTTGATTATAGGTAAAAACAGACATGATGCAGGCCTGCTATTGGCTGCTCTGGCCCGCTGTGGCCTTGGAGTCACCACATGTGTGGTTCCACACCGCCAGATGTTGTCCTGGGATAGTCCCAGGGTGGGTAGGAGGCTGACCCAGAATACGCCCTGGGCCCCCAGGCACCCATTCCAGGCCAAGGACTGCTCACAGTGAGACAAAGCATCTGTTTGGCCCTGCTATCCTCACCACAAGCGGGGGCTACCATGGCCACATGTCATGGGGTATTTTCAGATGTGACAAGGGCTCAATTCGCCCCGCCTCGGAAACACCCTACTGATTCCCCACCTGGGCCAGCACGTAACGGCGAAGAGACGTGTTGGCCGCTCCCGGCAGGGAATCGGGGGGCGGGGCTGCGCAACACAAGGTGCAACCGCACGCCCGCTCCCCCACACTCCCTAGGCCACCTGCCCTCTTGGGAGACAGGCGGGCACCACCCGCCCACATTGACCATGGCCCAGAATCCCACTGCTGATTCCGGGCCGTGGTAGGGGGACAGATGTTATGATCCCCTTGATCACGGGGGGGTGGGGTGGGAATCACATTAAACACGCAAACGGAGATGGTCCAGCCAGGACCTCCATTTGCATGTTGAATGTGATTCCCCCCCGTGATTCACGGGGGTGAACATCTGTGGGGGAGCTTCCGTTCCCCCCAACAGACGTTACGGGATCATGATCACCATGTGGGGATTCACTGTGGTTGAGCATGATCTCATAATGTCTGAAAATACCCATGGTTGCCTGTCATGGCAGGGGACAGGGTGGGGACACCCACGACACCCACTCACACATTTGTTGTGGGACACACGCACACACAGGTTGTGCAGGCAGTGGCATAGCTCTCCTGGTGGCCAGTACCTTTGTTTCAGTGCTGCCCATCCACCTGGAGAGTGGCCTCCACTGTTTGTCCGGAGAGCTGCCATACTGCCTGCACATCTGTTTTAACCCTATGATTCAGCTTCTAAAGTTCCAGGCAACTTATACCCTTGTATAACGCGAGTTTTAGGGCATTTTCAGATGGACACTTATTTTGGGATAAGAGCATTATCACCTGGATAGCTTGTCTGTCTAAACGCTGTCAACGGTGATTATTATCCCAGAATAACAAAAATATCAGAGTGATATAAAACCCCAATCACTGGGTTTATAACAACTGGTTGTTAAACTATCCCTGAATGATGTCCATCTGAATGACATATCCAAGGATAGTCAACTATCCTGGTGATTAGTGCCACAGAGTCTAACAGCAAGGTATGTGCTCAGACATGCTCAGAATGTTCAGCTGCACAGAGGATGTGACGTTGCAGAGAAAGGACGTGATGTTTGAGTTCCAGAAACCATCATGCTGAACTCAGCAGAAAAGCACCGCGGGATTTTTAATTCATCCCAGAGACTCTAATCACAATGTACTGTTCACATGGACTATTCCGGAATGAAGTTATCCCTGGATAGAAATGTCTGTCTATACAGGTACCACTTTGTTATCCCAGGATAATAATCACTGGAGATTATTCAAATTATCCAGGGATTGTTTGTCTGTCTGAAAACGCCCTTATTAGTGATTACAAATACCCTTCTTTTTTTTCCATTTCTAACTTTCTATAATGCCTTGCTCGCTCTCAATAATGTTTCAATAGACAAGTCTAGCTCTCTTCTAGCAGTACAAATTAGGCCACACTTCCTATAAAAATACATCTGTCTCCACTACAACTGTATGGAAACTTATTTAATTATAAGGCAAACCTTACAAAGGGTCACATTTGCAATTGTTGCTCCTGCAACTGGTTCCGCAAAAGTCAATGGAGTAACAGGATCAGGCCAAAAGAAATGGCACTCCAGGAAACACAGTTGCCACAGCATTGATGGGTATTTTACATGTGACGTCACTTGTCGCTGCCATGCTTTGATCCTGCCCAGGGTGAAAGCCCTCACCCCAGGCAGGATCTGGCCCCGCCACCAAACAAACATGCCGGTGGCCGGGGGTGGGGAGAGAGCAGGGGCAACATGTGGACATGGTCCGCGCGGCCCTGCCCCCTGTGCTACTGAGTGCGGCTCCACCTCCTCCCTGATGGGCAGGTGCAGTGGCCTATGAGGCTGCTGCACCCGCCCAGAAAAACTCCAGCCACCAGCTAGAGTTAGGCAGAGCGGGCCATCAGATATGACAGCCTGCTCTACCACAGTCCAGGCATGGCTTCCCTGGACCACGGCAGGGCTAACTCCAGGACCTGTACTGGCAGGGAGCCCAGTGCACAACCCAGAGTTAGCCCTGCCACAGTCCGGGATCTATTTGTTCCTGCTCGCAGTTAACATCTGGCGAGCAGGAACAAATGTGATGCCACCATGGGTGAGTGTGGCCACCTGTGGTAGCATCACGTCTAAAAATACCCGACGACAACAAAGGAGAAAGTATAATTTAAACATGATATTAAAAGGATTGTAACAATACTGCTCATCCCACAGATTTATAGGCACTGGTACCGACTCTGTTTTTTATACCGCATTCTGTAGGGACCTTCCATTGACATAAGTAGACATTTGAAAGTGTCTATACAAGGTAATAAGGATAAACAGAAAAACAGCTCCTACTATGCAAGAGGCTTGAAAACATGCTTATGAATGTGGAGTATCATGAGCATACACAACAACAGTGGTTATGGTTGGATTACAGTGGCTGTAATCCTTCACTGAAGGCAGTGTAATTTGCTGCAGGCTTATGGAAATAGCTGTCACAAGATGACATTTGACCATCTATAAGTGTTGCTCTGTCCTTCTGCTCAGCCAGATCCAAGGTCAATCCCCCCCAATAACATTTCTGAGGTGCATATCTGGGTGTTATGCCAAGCCATTGTTTCCTTGTACACAAGGAAGTCTGAATTAATCAGTAACTACTAACTAACAGCCTCTCCCACAGGGATAGCTAGAAGGTTCAACCATGCAACAAAAAACAAAGAACCTTCTGTCACGTGGAATTTGTGATGTAATTCTCATCCCATGTTCCTGCAACCCCTTTGCCTTTGGTTTGTGGCTTGTTGCCCAGTATCACAAGCTTGCCCAGGGCTCATGTGCCACCTTGGTAAGCAGGGAGCCTCCAGAACCCCATGTGTATGACCACCATGTTTCAGAGCAAATAAAGTCATGCCCTGGCCTGTCCATACAGTCTGCATCTGTCCTATTCAAGCACTATGGGCTACATGATGCCATTTAGATACAATATAGGCTATGGGGTAAAGCAGAGTTACTTTGGCCATTTTTAGATGAGACACAAACACAGAGGTCCACTCATCCTGCATGCATCCAGAAGTCCATCTGAAGGGGGTGGGGGGGGCATGCTCCTATGACCCACTCACCACCCACTCATGGCCACAAACAGAGCATGGGGGGGAAATCTGGTATGCTCCATGTGGGGGCAGGCCTAACCATGCATGGGTAGGGGCGCACACCCATCCCTGGCCCATTTGATCCCACACAAACACTCACAAGATGACGTGCCTGGGTGCTCCATGAAGTGCACACGGACCTGGCCCCCAGCTGGCCCCATTTAAAAATGACCTTTGTCTCAGGAGAAGCAGAGGATACTACCTAGACTGTGTTAGTACATACAAGGAACATACCTACCGATACACCATTTATGGCAGGGGTGGGGAACCTTAGACCCAGGAGCCAAATGAGGCCTGCAGCTAGCTTTTATTGGCTCCTTTCGATTTCCTGAATCTGGCTGTTGGGCCCACTTCCTACCTAGAAGTACTGAAAGGCCAAGCTCAGGGAAAGGAAGCAGAGATGAGGGACTATATACACAAGGATGTGTATAGAAGAATACAGGAGACAAATCAATGACTTGGACCCTCTTCTTCCTGAGTGCACCCCTTAAACACCCCTGTCCACAATTTCCATGAGGCCTTTGGAGCATATAGACATTTTCAAAACGATCACTGGGAGGGGAAAGATTCCACACCCCTTGTTAATGTGGTACAGGCCCCTCCATGTCTGACTCAGGCCACTTTCAGACATGGCCACCCCGCGCATATTTGGGTTGCTGGGGGGGGGGATGCACACCCTGAATATGCATGGGGATCAGCCAGTCTGAAAGACCCCCCCCACGTTAGGGGAAGACCCCATAAGCCCGGGTCTTGAGTGGCATTTGGGGGGGGCGCAATTGCTGGCACCACCCGCTCCAGGGATTTTTTCTCCCTGCATGGCTGGAGGTTGCTGCCCATAAGCTGCTGCCCACAGCCAAACCCTGTTGCCTGGGTCCCCATCCCTCACCTCCCTCTGCCTTCTCACTGCCTGCTAGAAGAGCAGCAGCAGTAGCAGCAGCAACTTTGGGACACAATCAGGTCAAAGCTGTTTATTTACAAACAACTCCTCCCCATGTGAGTGATCAAAAGGTTGTTGCCTTGTAAATAAGGTTCTTCGAGATGGTGTCTAACATTCTCACAACTGGGTTGTGCATGCTTACCATATTCAAATAGACCACGTGATGGTCTTTAGTTCCTCTAGTATAAAAATCACTTTTACGCTCAGAATAACAGTTCCTTCCAACCCTTTCTAGGAATATAAAAAAAAATTCCATGCGGGGCTGGAAGGGTGGTAGTTGTGAGAATGTTTGAAGCCATCTCGAAGAACCTTATTTACAAGGCAGCAACCTTTTGTTCTTTGAATGGCTCCTCACAGGCCCTTTTTACATGGCTCCGCCGGGTGGGGGGGTCCGTTGATGTGCCAGTGCATGGGCGGGGCATGCACATGTCCACACACACATCCCCACTCACCCTCCACTCATCCACACCCACGGAGCAACCACTGTTTTCCCTGGTTGCTCCATGCATGAGGACAAGTGGGGGGTGAGTGAGGATGCATTAGGCGGGCACATTCATGCACCCCCATTCACTGCGGGTGCATGCACTGCGTTGTTCACATAGGGTTCCCCCACCCGTGAACACGCAGCATGGGGGTGGGGCTTGGCTTGTGGATGGGGCTTGTGACCATGCTTGGCTTGGTGGCAGCAGCCTGAGAAGGGCCTAGGGATGCAAAATTCCTAAGTCTGGCCCTGGCCGGCAGAGACACGCAGGCATGCAGAGCAGGAAATCGAGCTCTGCATCCCTGAGCGTCTCTGCCGGCAAAGCCGCACCGGGGGGGGGTGTGTGCCTTTCAAACCGGCTGATCCCCGTGCATATTCGGACTACACATTCCCTCCCGCAGCCCAAATATGCGCAGGGAGGCATGTCTGAAAGTGGCCTTAATCTCAGCCTATAAGGACACAAATATACCCAGGTGAGCAATGACAGAACAGAAGAAATTGGATTTTTTTAAAAAAAGAATCCACCTCTGGCCTTTACATTTGGCTACTGACTCCAGAGTGGTCTGAAACAAAACACCAATCAGAACAATTCCAACCATTCTGTATTAGCTTAACCAACCATTCATTAACTATATATTCATTTAATCAGGTCCTGCTCCTTATATTCCGTTACTAATATGGAATTAATATGGAATATTAATGGGGCCCAATTAAACAGTTCTGCCACTCATCAAATGCACATTCCACAGTGAGAAAATACTCTGTGTACTAGTGGCCAAAACTGAAAATTCAGGGCTGTGACACTTTGCTAGTGGAAATACAGTCACATAGAGCTCTGGTCAGCAAGCAAAGCCTGAATCTTCCATGTATTGAAGGACCATCAAGGGCTCTCAATACATCAGGAAACAATGGGAGCGGGGGTGGGTTCTACAAGTTTGTCTGCTGTGTCTCCAAGTGGTTTTTAGATTAGGGTTGCCACTTATGCAAATCTTTACGTAACACTTATGAAAAATATACATTGCAGGGCCTGCATTGGTGCCTAAAGAGCCGATGCAGGCCCTGCAACATGTATTTTTTCATAAGTGTTCCTTTAAAATTTGCATAAGTGGCAAGCCTATTTTAGATGGACACCTAAAACCCAAAGTGGACAATAGCTCAGACCTGTCTATATTTTATCCCATCCTGCTGCTGTACCTGATTTGTGCGCTTGGCATTGTAGACTCATCAATTCAGATTGGCACCACTGACCATAACATATTTATGGGGGGAGTTTTTCAGAAGGTGCACTGGGGAGTTCAGCACTTGACTCCCATAGAGTTTCAGTGTCTTCTGTGATGCCAACAGATTTCAATCTCATTATACCTCATGCTGGTAGAATATTTACAGGTCATATGCAATTATTATTTTACTCATCCTATTTCAATGTATATCAAGAAAGAAAATTCTCGCAGTTTGGAGTGTGAGCTTGGAGCCCTGTTACAATTAGACCCCCATTTTCTCCTCTCAAGTCATCATGCTCCCCTAACAGACAGTTTAAATAATCCCTATTAATGAATAATTTGCAGAGGGAGATTTTTCGTGGGATTATTTGACCTGGGAACAACTGTGGAAAATACCTTCCATGAGGATACCTGAGACAGACACTTTGCTATTGCCAACTGGTTTTAAAACAAAAAAGATCGCTTGAGAGACTGTTTGGCAACAGCCACAAAGAGGCATCGCCAGCACCACAGGCAGGGAAATCCCTCAATTTGCCCTCTTAGCATCGCCTAATGTCACCCTGCTGAAAAGATGCCTATGCATAAACCACTCTTCTTGACTTACCTCAAGAAAAACCTGTCAGTCAGAGAAGAGCCCAGCATCTTTCTGCTGGGACCCTTTGAAGTTCTTCCTTGGCTGACTGATGCTCACCCATACATAACTAGAATAAAAGAACTCCATTTGTGCCGGTCTTTACACCAAGTGTATTATTCTCAACACAAAAGATTTCTAGTCTAAATTTTTAACATAGCCTCTTTTAGGGCCTGCTAGCTTTAAACTGGAAAACTTCTACTTCCTTTTCAATGTCGGCAGCTTGTGCATAAGCAATCTACTTTTGTTGGCTGATTTTATATTTGATTTTTAAACTAACCCAATCATAAAGTAAATGTTGGAACATCCAGTCCATCTGCCTAGATATTCATGATTGTTTCCAACAGAATGTTTTTCAGTGGTTTTTTTTGTCTAGTTTCAAAAGTAAGTTCATTGTAAAATAGATCACATGAAAGAAATAGGTACTTAATGGTCTCCATTCTATCCCATGTTGAATATAGTTTTCCTAACACAAACCATCCTGCAAAATCTGGCAGACTGTAGTTGCCATAGAAGAGAGTTTTTTGTAAGAGCAGTAGTGCTACAGGTCAGGATCGCGGCGCGTTACCAGGGCAATGGGGATAAGTAGTAAATATGCACAGCTACTGCCTGCATTAAGCCAGAGTCTGGTCAGTATTATTCTCTCAGTGTTACCAACTCTCATGGTTTGATCACAAGGTGTGCAACATTCAATATTTTCCTTAAAGTCCCAGCTCCTGGCATTACAGGAGTATGTGAAAATCTCAGTTTTTCTTTTCTTTCTTTGTTTTTAAAAGGGTTTCTACCCCTCCTGGTTATAAAAACAGCTGCAAATATAACTGTAACAAGGCAGAGCCCCTGTGGGCCACTAGCCCTTTAAGGAGGTGCAACTTAAGGCTGTAAAGAAGGTGTATCTCCCGGTTAATTGAGAGACCAGCTGAAACCAGGCATGGCAGAGCGAGCCCAGGGTTAAGAGCCAGGGAAAGGTTCAGTTGGGGGAACAGCTTGGAGGGGACAGGAGCTGGGGCAAGGGTCTGTCTCCTGGTCAAAGAAGGCTGCTGGTGGAATTTGCCTGACCAGGGGAAGAGACTGTGAGTACTATGAAGTATATTGGTCATGGATAGACTGTATAAAGGTGATGGAACACTAAATAAAGAGTACTGAGGAGCTGAATTCATTGTGGACTTTGACTGCTGAGCAAGATCCTGCCGGGACTTCTGACAGGTAATCCTCTTTCCCTGCAACAATAAGCTTACAGGAATAGGTCACAATCCACAAACCACTTACATGCCAGAGTAAATGATTTCAAGATTGTGACTGTAGCAGCGGAGAGATCGTCCCTCCTGGAGGAGTGCCATGCAAGCTGTTTGTTGGGAAATGTAACCAGATTCCTGATTCTCCCACAGAATTTATTTTAAAATTCCGTGGGAGTCAGGACAGTTCAGGGCCCGATTCTGCGCCTCACCATGCTGGATTTACCAGACTGTAGAGGGGGGGAGTGTCCTGGTAAATCCAGCGCAGGGGCTTTCTCCTGCCCCTCCCCTCCCCTAGGCTGCATCGGGTGGGAGGGGCTTCCAGGGTTCACCTCTTCCCCCTTCACAGACTGATAAATTAACTGACCTGGCAGTGGCTGCAGCAGCCACTCCTTTCAACATGGTCATCCACATCCAGCTCTTGGCCTCTTCCTGGCCCCTCCCAATGGGGCCTCTCAGGGTGATGTAGCCAAGCCAGATGATGTAATTAACCCCAATCCTAGAGTAAGTATTAGGCACATACAGTAACTCGGAATCTGGCCTCCACCTCCCCTACAGCCAACCCAGTCCACCAACAGTCACTCAGATCCCACCTGAGAGTCCTTGAGTAATCTGGGTTGTCCATAATGACCTCAATCCTACACCCTGCGGATCCTGATCACAAGGTGCATGCACACAGATTCCACGCAGCACAATGTGCTGCTTATGTAGATGCATGTGGGTTCCACGCAGCTGCATGCAGACGCAGCTCTGTGCTGGATCAGCAGTGTGTAGAATCAGGGCCACCATCTTCTGAGTCCCTCTTAATCCAAGGTTTAAGCCTGCAGGCATTACATTAGCCCACAGCCTTGAAGCTTCTCCTAGTCCCTCCTGGAGAGCTTGTAGTAAGAGTTCCTTCTTTCACAACCTTCTTTCGCAGTTTTTTTTTTCTTTTCTACTGACAGTTTCCTTCTTAAATACCCAGCCTTTCCCTGGGCTTTCTCGAGGTGTTCATTATTAAGCATTGTCTTTTCACAGCTGGCACCTATACTATATTTAGCAGCACCTTTCTATGGCATGATCCTTTCACTACATATAGTGCCTCCAACTTTTTTTGTCAACACCCTATTACAGTGACCATAAACAGAAGACAAATAAAAAGATGCTTATTATTTTAGTCAGTCCCATGTTATTGTGGGGGCCCAGAACAATGGAATAACAACACCGCACAATGTGTGGTGAGGTGCAGCTCCTCCACCTTGTCCCCAAAATCCCACTTCTCCTACACCCCCAGAATTGTAAGCTAGAGGGGAGTAGAGTAGCACAGGGCAAAATCCTTTCCTTAGGAACACATCAAGTGCCATACTGAGCCAGAACATCTAACCCGTTCATCTAGCCCAGAATCACGTCTCCAGTGGTAGCCATCTTTGCTGCCTTCAAGGAAGTGCACAACAGGCCATACTGAAACAACTAGTTCCTGCCCCCAACAGTCAGTGATGTTATCCCCAGACTAACTGACTCCTTAATATTGGCACTCCTTAATATTGGCAGTTATGCCATGGGTATGGGAGGAGGGGTGCCAAAATTAAAGAGGGGACTGTCCTCTGCATCCCAAACCCGGGGAAGACACTCATGTTCCTGGCTGATGGTTGGTTTGAGGACACAGGCCTCAAACCAGTCTTGGCGGTTTCGAATTAGTGCTCAGATCCACAACGTCACCTCTCCTCTGTGGCTCAGCCCACACTTTGATACATGGGTTCTCCTCTGCTCCAGCCAGGGGCAGATTGGCCATAGGAGGCACCGGGAAGAATCCCAGTGGGTCGCTGCCTACTGTGATGTCATGGGGCCGGTCCAGGTAAAACGGTGCCAAGCCAGTGCCCGTGGAGCTGGACTGAGCAAGGCCAGCCCAGGGACAGCTGCAGGCTGGCCCACAGAAAGTCTGGCAGACTATGGGGGGGCTGAAGACCCCTGCCCGCAGGGATTTCCCAAGTGGGGCAGAGCCCCCCCCCCCCCGGGCTAAGCAATCAGGGCAGGAGCCTTTCCCTCCGTCCTCCACCTCCCCAGCTGCGTTGGATGGGAGGGGCTGCCAGTTGCCTCCCCCCCCTCCCCCTTCCCAGCCTGGGAAATAAACCTCATGGTGGCACTGCCACCAGCAGCAGCTTCTTGCAGCACCACTCTCTCTTCATAAGCTCTTTTTTAAACTTGTGTGAATGCTACACAAATGCTTTTCTGAATACTGATTCAGATTTGTCAAGAAATTCATATAACCTGTCATTAAATAGTCTTATCTTTTCTTTCTTTCTTATGTCTCCCCTTCCCCCCTTGTTAAGATATATAACTTTTCTTACTGGTTGTTAATTTTGTAATTTAAGTTCTTAAATACTATGACCTGCTAGGGTCAGAAAATACATTTGAATGTACAGCATTTTAAAGCCCCATAAGCAGAGGGGAAATCATTTTAAATCATTAATGAATTAAATTAATTCATTAATTAGTTAGATTTTGACTATATTGATGCCCTGCTGGTTTCCATCTTTGGTGTAATAATATCCTAGTAAACAAGTACACCAACAAAAATGTGCAGGAGAAGAAGCAAATTTTAAGAAGAATCCTTAAACAAACAAACACCAAACACGTTCTGGTGAAATTTTCACACCTCACATACTCATATACTATGTCACCCAGATGTCCAATCAACACAGCTCAAATTTCCAATAATTAATAGAAGCAATGGTTTTGTCACAAACAATCAAACTACAGAGTAAGGATTATTTGTATTTATTCAACAGAGTAAAGTAAAAAGCAGACTTGAGGGAACGTGAGTTGTCCCAGACCAAATCCTTGATCAAAGAAGGGGTTAAAATGCATGGACTTAAATGATACATTGTGAATTATTGCCTGTGTTTCCAGGGGTACCAGCAGAATTTAGTCCAGAGGGAGCAAGAGGCAGGAGAGCCATGCCCCTGTTAGGGTTCGTCCGTCCCGCAGACAGAGATAGCTTGTACATACTGTTTGAAAGTAATGCTAGCTTACCCTGTGAGACAGCAGCTATCTATGTCTGTGGGAGGAGTGAACCCTAACCGCCCCTTTCTGAGCATCATGACATCATGGTTCTTGGAAAGAAGCATGGCCACACTGGAAGGGGGGGGGGGGGAGACATCTCCTTTGCCCCACCCTTTTCTGACATACATGCCCCTTTCCCAAGGAAAGTAACATCATGACACCTGGAATGGGGCACTGCCATGTTAGAAAATGGCAGAAGAGCCCCTTCAGCCCTGCTCATTTCTGATGTGATCCCCCGCCCCCTACACCCAAACAATTCTAAAGCGGTGGAGCCAGACAAAAGCCAGGTGGATGCAACTACATCCCCTTGACTCCCCATGCCCCACTTCCTGGCACTCATGTGCCTGTTAATTTACACCAGCTCAGCTGGCATAAATCAGTAGAGCTGAGTATCCCTGAAGTCAATGTAGCTAAGCTGCTTTTTTACCTTTGCCGGGAATTGTGCACAGTTTTTAGAATTCCTGTAATTTTCAGACACACAGACCAAGATCAACCCACAAATTTCTCACAGTCCCCCATGCCCCAGTGAACTTAGCTATGGCTGCACAAGGCAGGCAATTTGTTTCCTGCTAGCATCATGGCCACCACTGGACCAAGTAAGAGATGGTTGTAATGGAAATGTGCTGTCTACTAGGTCTGAAGCTTGAACCAAGCCTGATGGGATCCAATTGGTCCCATCAAGCTTGGGTCGGTTCAGACTACCCAACTGCAAAACCCCTCTCCGTGGATCATTGTGATTCCACAGCACTCCATAGGGATAGGGCCATATAAAAAATGGGTTGGCGTGACACTTTAGCCTTCTCATTTTCTGGCATAGCCCCACCCCTTACAGACAGCTACGATGTCACTGGACTCCATGGGGAGCAGTGCCAGCTGAACGCACCGGGCCCAGGCTCACAAAAGCCGGACTGCATGAGGCTCAGGTCAGGCTCCATCCCAATGCAGTCAGGTTTAGCTCAGGCCAAAATGTCTGGCATGAGCAAGTCTGTGGCCTTTTGCCAGTGTGTACATACTACCGCCATCCTCCAGTCCCTCCCTTCCCATGAAGATGACCATGTGCTGGTGATGACTCAGTTCTGCACAGTCAAAGTAGCACAGGAAAGCAGGAGATTGGGGGAGCTATAGCCATTTAGCCCCACTAGTGAATCAAAAATTTTACTGTTTAACATCATTTCACCAAGCTGCTCCGAACCACTTGACCACCAGTGGCATGCAGACCCATTTGGGAACCATTAGCCTAGACCTGGATGGGGAACCGTTTCTGTCTTGGGGGCCACATTGAAAATTAGTACGAGCTCCAAGGACTACATAGAGGTTGTGGGAGGGGGTGCTTAATGGGTGCATACAGGGGGAAAGGGGCCCAGATCATGGATCTGTGCAGTGGATCTGTCCCCTACCCATGTGAGCATGCCCCCCTCTCTGCTCCATTATCATGAGTTCAGTTTTTCAGTGCTTGGGGATAGAGACTGGATCCAGGGGCCAGATCCAGGCACTAGAAAGGGGCCACATAAAAACCTGTCACGGGCCGCATTTGATCCCTGGCCTAGACTATAAGGGCACTGGTCTGCCCCATGCATGTGCATTTAGCTATCTACTTGACTATTCCCCAGGCTTCCATCACAGCTGTTATGTGCCCCACTGGGTCTTGCTGTCTAACACTTTCTTTTCTTCCCTGAAGGGCTCTGCCAAGACACCCTATTCTTATCCTGTTCTGAAGCCCCCATCATCAGCTGCTCCAGAAAAAGAAATGACAAGTTTAAACTAGGGCTGAAACAGGTGAGGGGGAAACCTGTGAGTACCCTCACCAGCATGTGGGAAGTCGGGAACCCCTGTGGAAATTTGTTAGGTTCCTGCACACAAGCAAGAATACCCAATGGGCAGCAAATCCTTCCTCCTTCCCTCTGCTCCCCCAGCTTACCTAGGTCCTAGGTGTATAACACCAGGGCTGGGGGCAGCAGTGGGCAGTTGGTTGCAAAGAAGGCATCAGTGATCATCCAGGATGGCTGGGGATCTGCGGGAGGAGTAGGCCGTAGGGCTGGAGGACTGGTCCAGGTCCCAGAACATGTCTAAGTCTCTCCCAAATGAACCTGAAGTGCACTGCACTCTGTTGAAGTGTGGTACACTTATTTTATTTATTCAGTTATTTTTATCCTCCCCCCCCCCCCAACGCTTCTGCCTCTGGCAGCTCAGGGCGGCTCACAATAAGAACAAGAAAACATCAATAATTAACAAAATAAAATCAATATCAATATAAAATCGTAAGTGTTATAAGTCCAGAAGGAAAGCATCCCCAACCTATCCCCTCCCCACTACCCATCTCCCCCATCAAAAGCCTGGTGAAATAACCAGGTCTTTTCCAGTTCATTCAGGAGGGACCTACACATGCTCCGGGAGCCAGGTCAAGCCCCCAGGCCCTCCTACGGCCCGGCAACCTCCACAACACTCCTCTGCTGCCCTGGACAATTGCTGCTCTGCTGATTGTTGCCTGCTGCTCCCCTGTTACTGTGCTCCCGGGACCCAAGTAAGTCTCGGGAGGAGATAAAGTGGTCACCATTGGGTACCAATCAGGATCGGTACTTGATGCATCACTGACCGGTCGAGTACTATGGAATTTTTCAGGATGCTTGTTTCAGATCTAGTGTAAACCCCAGAGTAGAAGGAGTTCTTATTTTTTTTTTAAAAATTATCCTGTTTAATCTTATTTTAGCTATCTGGTGGAATCAATCAATCAATCATCATCATCATCACAAATCATTTCTAAATCACTCCACAAATTTATTTATTTATTTATTTATTTATATTGGCTGCCCCCTCATGCCTACAGCATCCCGGGGTGGCTCACAACAATAAAAACAATAATAAAATACATAAAACATCATCAATGTGAGTGATTAAAACTACCCTCCCACCCCAAAAGTCCCCCCCACCGCCCTACCCTCCCACCTTCCCCTCCGAAGGCCTGGGTGAACAGCAAGGTCTTACAGACTTGGCGAAAGGCCATCAGACCCGGGGCCAGGCGAGCTTCCTCCAGGAGGGAGTTCCAAAGCCATGGCCCGGCCACCAAGAACACTTTCTCCATCGTGGCCCCCCATTTAACACAGGGGACCTCCAGGAAGGGGCCCCTGGCAGACCGCAGGGGCCGCCCTGGGGTGTGGAAAGCAAGGCGGACCCCAAGGTATTTTATTTATTGTATTTATTTATTTCAAATTTATATCCCGCCCCTCCTGCCCTCTGGGCAGCCCGGGGCGGTGAACAACATTCAATAAAAATATTTTTAAAATTAAAACAATTTAAAATTACAATATGTGGGGAAAACCCCACCACCCCACCCTACTCCACCTCTATCCCTCACCAAAAGCCTGACGGAACAGCCAGGTCTTACATACACACTGAAACAGCAGGAGAGTGGGAGCCAATCGAGCCTTCTCTGGGAGCGAATTCCACAGCACAGGGGCGGCCACCAAAAAAGATCTAACATCGGTGGCCACCCCCCTCACCCGGGGAACCTCCAAAAAGGCTCCCATGGATGATCTCAGGAGTCACACGGGCACATGGGGAGTGAGGTGGTCCCACAGATAAGCAGGGCTCAGGCCGTGAAGGGCTTTAAATGTTAAAACCAGCACCTTGAAC
>QEPC01014460.1:334463-393865 GCA_003113815.1 Sphenodon punctatus
GGTACAGCTGAGTATCATCAGCATATTGGTGACATCGCACCCCGAACCCTCTCACGATCTCCCCCAGAGGCTGCATATACACATTAAACAAAAGTGGAGACAGAATCGAACCCTGTGGAACGCCACAGGTCAAGGCCCAGGGGCTTAATGTTTCAGCTCCCAGCACCACCCGTTGGCTTCTCCCCAAGAGGAATGAGCGGAACCACCCAAGGACAGTCCCATCCAGACCCCCCAGGTCTCGCAGCCATCTCAGCAGCAGCCCATGGTCCACGGTATCAAAAGCGGCCAAGAGATCTAGCAAGATCAAGAATGTAGAACATCCTGCATCCATCTCCTGGCAGAGATGGTCCACCAAAGCCACCATCACCATCTCAGTACCATAGCCAGGGTGGAACCCAGATTGAAAAAGGTCAAGGAAACTGATACAGTCCAGATGCACCTGGAGCTCCAGAGCCACAGCCCATTCAATAACCTTCCCTAAAAAGGAGAGATTAGAGATGGGACGGTAACTGGCGAGTGCATCCACATCCAGAGAAGGCTTCTTCAGCAGGGGGCACACCACAGCCTCCTTGAGACTTGATGACAACCTCCCCTGCTGAAGGGACGCGTTAACCACCCTCGCCAGAACCGACCCCAATGTCTCCCTGGAAGCTTTTACCAATCAGGATGGGCACAGATCTAGTTCACAACTTGTGGCTCGAACAGACCCCAAAACATCCACCGCATTGGCCAGCATCACTTCCTGAAACTCCTCCCAGAAAGATCAACCAGACAGTGCCTCCATAACCTCACACTCCTCACCTACTGCATCCAACCTAGTGTTGAAATTACTCTGGATCTGAGCGATCTTGTCTGCAAAATAGGTGGCAAACTCCTCACAGCGGGCCTGGGACAAGTCCCTATCCAGGCAGAGGGAGGCCGGACTGACCAGCCCCCACACCATTCAGAACAGCTCAGCTGGATGCGACTTTGCAGATGCTATGAGGGCAGCAAAGAATTCCTTCTTTGCTGTCCTCACAGCCTCAACATAGGACCGTAAATGGGTCCTATGGAGAAGTCAGTCACATTCAGAGCGAGTCCGACGCCATCACTCTAGTCTCCTGCCTACCTGCTTCATACATCGCAGCCCCTCGGTAAACCAAGGAGCCCTGTGGTGACGCGACGGGGGCAGGGGACATCTCAGAGCCACCCTATCGATGGCCACCCCCAGCAAGATGTTCCAGTGCTGCACCAGCACATCGACAGAGTAGCCATCAGGGTCCAGGGATAACTCCCTCAGAGCCTTCTGGAACCGCTGTGGTTCCATCAGCCTCCGAGAGTGGACCAACCTAACTGGTCCATTCCCCTTCTGGAGGGGGTGTGCTAGGAGGCTGGTCTGCAGGAGATAATGGTCCATCCATGACAAGGGCATAGATCTCACATCCCCCACTAACGGATCACCCGGCTCAAGGCCAGAACAGAAGATCAGGTCAAGGATATGTCCCCCCACATGAGTCGGGCAGTTGACCACTTGGGACAAGTCCAGGGTTGCCATGGCAGCCATGAACTCATGCTCCGCTCCTACAAGGCCGGCATCGACATGAGTGTTGAAGTTCCCAAGGACCACAGTCCTGGGGGAGTCCAGCACTACCTCCGCGGCCAGCTCTGCTAGAGTGGCAAGGGATGCCGCCGGACAGGAAGGGGCCTGGTATACCAGCAGCACCCCAAGTTTCCCCCAGCCAAATCAAACACCACATGGAGAGCCTCCACACCTGGAATCTCCTGGACCGGATATCTCCTAACTGACCAGTCCTCCCTAAAAATAATAGCTACACCTGCCCCCCGGCCCCCCGTACGAGGCTGGTGCTGCACAGCATACCCGGCCAACACGAGGTCCACCAGAACTGGTCCAGCCCCCTCGTCCAGACAGGCCTCTGTGATGCACGCAAGGTCTGCCGCTCAATCCAGGATAAGATCCCAGATAACTGGGGCCTTGTTCACTACAGACCTTGTGTTCAACAGATAAGTATCATTATCCTCCTAAAACAGATAAGGGCATTGAGCAGACAAAGAGGTGATTTCCCCTTAAGTTCTAGGCCAGTGCCTTCTCCATTGTCCTACACTGTCTAGACAGTGTGTGTTAACAAATGTAGCACCACCTGGTTCGGCCCGCTCTGTTCCACCTGGGCCAGCATTGAACCTGCATGTCTGTTCCAGGCCTGTCAGATGTGGGCCCAGTTCAGACCGCGGCAGAGTAGGCAGCCAGGCTGGAAATGTGGTCCCAGAAGGAACCAGGCGAACAGTTTGGGCCCAAGAGCTGCCCAGACGGGCCAGAGTGGACCGAACCGGGCAGGCGTGTCTATTTTTGTGTCATCTCAGCCTGGCATTGGGGACTGCCATGGCAAGCAGCCATGGCTGCCCATCATGGCAGGGGGCAGGGCACCGGCTGCAATGCAGGGGCATAGCCAGACAGCCATGCATCACTGCCTACCTCCCCTCCCCAGCTGGGTCAGGCCAGGGGGAACATGTGCTCCATCCCCCAAACTGACCCAGCCAGGGGTGACCCCCTACCTGGAACTTTTGTTTTTACCCAGTGTTAGGAACAGGAAGAGTCTCTACCCTGTGGTGGGTAGCCTCTAAATATGGTCCCATGGCCCATTGTTATATGGACCCCACTCAGAGATCTGGTCCAGAGATAAAGCTCTTGACTCTCAGCACATAGCTCAGTGCCTTTCCTCTCTTAAGTGAACACCCTTTTCTCCACATCTTTTTTTGAACTTGCTTTTTCAGTCCTTCTGCTCCCTTTCCCCATTCTGTGTGCTCTTTCACACTATCCCCACTCTTCCTGTCCTCTCAGCCCCTACCCAGCCTATGGGCTTTTTCTAAGTACAAAAGTAGTCCATAGAGAGAAAAAAGTTCCCCACCCCTGCTCTACCATAAAGCAGAGAGAGGGAACTGGGGAACAGAACTGTTCCTCTGCAGCTGGCAGGGCTAGCCTTACCCCAGGGCAACCTGCGGTGACTGCCCCAGGTGACACTCTTTTCTCTACTCCCAGGGGCCCCACAAGGGCCATGTCAGTGTGCTTTCAATGTATTATAATCTAATAGTACATCAGAGCATAAGGCACCTTTTCTAACAATTTGCCCCAACAAATTAAAATTATCCTTATCCTTGCAACAAAAAAAATAATACCACTCCTCAGTGTCTAATTCTATGACTGAAAACTGCCCAACTTACACAAAGAGAAACTTATACAAATGAGATCTTCCTCTCCTCTTCTCTTCTCCCAAACTGTTCACTCTGCCTCTGGTTGAATTTCTCACCAGTGGCTGAGAAACCAATAAAAACTGGTCTTGTTCACAGTTCAGGCATGGCCATGGATGAAGAAGAAGACAGGTTGGCTTAGAGCTAAATCCATACTCCAGTCACATCGATGGTGCTGTTCAGATAGCTTTTAATTTAATTCTGAGGGCAGGTTTGGTTCCTCATGTGTTCCTTCATTGTTGAAACGTCTGTTCCTGAGATCACACCAGGTTCTACAAACCTGATATATTTCAAATGACTTTTCCAAATCTCCCAAGCTTACCTCAGGGACAAGTGAAGAGGTATCATAATTTCAGCTTGAACTCTGACCCCTTCAACATTATCTTTGACTAATAGCACTTACAGGAAAAAATCCTCCTGTATGTTTCATACCCCCAAGGATTCCCAGAGCATCAACCTTCTTTTCCAAACATCCAGTGATAGAGTCAAAGGCCGTTTTTAGACGAGACAAATTTGTGCATGATTGTTGAAAAATGTGCGTGTTTTAATGCTTGTTTAAACACCTAAACCGTTTTAAATGCGCATTTTCCATGATTGTGTAAAAGCCAAAACCATTTTGAATGTTGTTTTTAAATAATACGCATTTTTTAAAACTGGTTTTGAGCCCCTTTGATGATCGGGGGATGCCAAAACCGGTTTTAAAACATGCGCATTATTTAAAAACCACATTCAAAATGGTTTTGGCTTTTACACGATCATGGCAAATGCGCATTTAAAATGGTTTAGGTGTTTAAACGAGCATTAAAACATGCACATTTTTCAACAATCATGCTCAAATTTGTCTCGTCTAAAAGCGGCCTAACTCCTTGCATCTTGGGAAGGGGAGAAATATGAAAAGTCAGACAGAGAGAAAAAGAGACAGCAACACTTCACAGGTCTGGCAGAGAAGACATTTTTAGTTCAGTTAAGACCCTACAAGATTGAAACCTCCAGTTCTTTCCTGAGAAGAAACTATAAGTAAAACAAACAAAACAGTAGCCCAAAGTAGCCCGCAAGTAACCTACTCATCAGTTCAGTGGCCGCCAGATGTGCACCCCTTCTGCCTCAGGGTGGACAGCCGGATGCTACCAGATTGTGTCATCCAGAGAAGGTTGGCAATGCAGACCAGGCGGCAGTTCTTCCAGCTGGGCTAATCCAGGCTAACATGCGCCCTCCTGTCTGTTAGGACCACCCAGCCTGGCCGTGAGGTGAGGTCCAAGGATCAGGCCTGGAGGAGCATGCTCATACCGGCTGCTGAACAGCTGACTGGGGGCCTAAAGTAGCGTGCTCACCCCGGCCACCAAACAGCTTATCAGGGGCTTGGAGGAGCACACTCATCTGGCCCGGGTGAGCATGCCGAACAACTGATTGGGGGAGCACAGGTGAGCACAATTCTGTCCCCATCAGCTGTTTAGCTCATGTACCCTAGCCAGGTGAGCGTGCTCCTCTGGGCTCCCCAATCAGCTGTTTGGTAGAAGCTCCTCCTGGGGGCTCGATCCTGCTGGGCAACAGGGATCCGGGAATCCTATCCCATGTGGACGGCTCCTCAGCTGATCCATGGAGTGGAGGGACTTGTGACGGCAGCCCCTCCACTCAGATTCCCCAGAGGAGGCTGCTTGTTTGAATTGTCTTCCCCTCTGGCCCACAGTTTAGGTGGCTGCGGTGGCACTCCCTGGAGCAGCTCACCCTTTTCTCATTTGCCTTCACCCAAAATGGAAATGACTTTTTTGTACTAAATTTATTTGTTCCTTATGTCAATTTTTTTAACTTTGCTAGCAAAAGTCACTTTTCATTCCTGCTAATACAAAGCAATACATCCACAGCAAAGTGAGCTGAATTTCTGTTTATTTCTCAAAACTCAATAGATTTTTAAATTCCCAGTGAAAAGCCAAATTCTACCTTCAGTTATTACCATTGTTTAGTCCCACTGATGAAAGTTGGGTTGCTCTGAGAGCAGAATACAGCATGCAGAAACTTTATACACAGAACACACAGAAGTAATAATCAGACAACCAAAATAGCTGCTACGTGTAGCATATATACCCTGGGATTTAAGTGACTTTGGAACGTGCTACACCTCCTGAAACATAGGGCATACAAAATCTTTCATCCATTAAAGTCAGTAGCAAAATTCTCATTGACTTTAATGGTGGAAGATGCCCATAGCTTTTTTTATTTTCTACTTAGATAGTTGCAGGCAAGTAAAGCACTGGGGATTTAATAAAGTCCCCAAGAGTAAAGTCTGAGCAGCTCAGTACAGCTTACTGAATAGTCACTTTTACATCCAACAAATGTAAATTGGTTGACAAACACTTTCCACTAGAGGAATATTTGCCACTCCACCCCCATCTAGTTTGGAGACCTATGAAACTCACCGGGAAAGTCCTCTCGCTTCTGGAAACAGCAAAACTACTCAGCTGAAAGCCACTAGTTATTCTGTTTTCCAGAAAGAGAGTGAATACATGACATCTAATTAATTTAATTATCAACTTAAATTTTTTTTCATCACATTTATTGTGTGTGCTTGTAGCTCAAACTTGATACAGCATTCAGCCCTACAACTGGGGCTTTCATGTATGTATTGTTCAGCAGTTCAGATCTTAGAGATGTTTAAATTAACAGTCCCCATGATAGGGTTGGAAGGGAGCTGCTGGCAGGGCATTTTCACTGAAAGGTCCATGGCTAGACAATTTCATTCCACCATTGGTCAATCAGCCCCATAGTTTGTTGAACCAGGGTTATTCAACTGGCCCATAGGCCAAATCTGACCAGTGGCCTTAAGATAGTTTTTATTAAATGTCAATGTTTCCTAAATAAAATATAAATTTCCAGACTGATTTTATGCAATAACAGCTCCAAACTCTGCATGTTTAATTCACATAGTTCATGTTGATAAGTTGGAACAGAGTTTAACTATCCCATGGTGGCCAAGAAGTTGGACAACTCTGTGTTGAACCTTCAGGCAGTAATTCCCAAACTTTTGGCCAGTATAACTCCATTTTTGAAATTTAAATACAATCCTGTAATTCCAGAAAGCAACAAAGACATGCAAGTGTATGAAATATAATTGCAGCCCCATGCAGCAGATGTTGTAATCCTACTTGGGGTCCCAAACAACAGTTTGGGAACCTCTACCATAGGTTTATCTTAAGACCTTCCTATTTACCAAGCTTTTTCCGGATGTTGTAAGGAGCTGTTCTTATGGACAATTGCAGTAAACTCTGAATGTTATCTATATGTACTAACTGGAGAAGGTATCTAGGGATAGATGCATTTTGAACAAAACAATGGAACAATTAATGAATAAATCAGGAATGCTGAACATCTCTTTCTGCGGTAAATAAATATATTTATGCGCTATGTTCCTTCATGCTTTGACACCAGAGGTCCTGTACATATGAGTAAGGTGAGCAGAGTTTTGCCCTATCTTGAGCTAAGCTATCTGGATACTAAAATGTCAGCAGAAAATTGTTTATTCCACATGTGGTGCAAATCACTATGATGATCTCCGTTACAGCACATCCAGTAAAGAGATGACTACATATCCATTTTTGGATTGAACTGTCAGGATGAGGCATATGCTAGATATAAAAATCCTTAAGTATGGATTCATGCATGGTGTAAACATTGGCCATGTTTGGCAGAAATTCTGCTTGCAATTCAATTTGCAAAGGCATACACATGGAAAAAAAATTAGAATATGGAATATATGTTACTGTTCTCATCATACACACTGTGTCACTAGAACACACAAGGAAAGCAGATTGATCTTGAAAGAAACTGCATAACAGAGGGTCTCCAAAAAAAAAGTTGTTCCATAAATATTTTCAACAGTCTTAATTATCAGACTGAAGCAAAAAGTCTTCAAACAAGTCGAGATGTTGCACAGAGTGCTCAGATTGAAATTTGATTAAGAGATTTGAAGAAGATCAAGTAAATGCAAATATGTATTTAATGACATCCAAAGGTAAAATATCAATTTGCTAAGAAACTGCTTGGCTGTTTATGGCACACTTGCCACTACTGTATCTTAAGGGCTCACAGTTTATCAGTGGAACCAAAATTTGTCTCTCAGATTTTGCATTTTAGTTGAAGTTCTAGCTCATAATTATTATAACAAATAAACCATTCTGTATAATGGTTTATACAGTATGGTTTATACATGTAATGCTGTATTTTTACATTGTGGTTGCAGTGACATGGATTTAACCACCCTGAAATAAATGCAGCTTTAAGTTACGCAGTTTTGAATTGTTTATTTTTGAGAGATGAAACTAGTCCACATTCACTCTTCCACATAATCCTGAGAAGGGACAGTACATACATCCTAATTGATGAAAATGAGTATTGTTGCAAAACTTTAACACTGAAGCCACATCTAAAAAAAATATCTACATGGATTATTGCATTGTCTATATAAACAAATCCAGATTCTGGAATTTGATGAACACCTTAAACTCCACAAAAGTCATGATTACTCAGCAATTTGCAGCCAGAACTGATTTGATTTCCACATGGTTTAGTACAAACTAGAAAATAACCTTTCATTTTTTTTCTCCACTGAAATCATAACCAACACAAAGACAAATCTAGAATTAGAAACTAGGCTTATTAAAACAGTGAAAATACTAAATATACTAGTAGTCTGGTCTCAGATTAGACTGTGTTTTGTAATAGAAACGTAGTAACCCACATAACTATATCTTTAATTATAAGCTTAAAATCCACGTCGTTACAAAATATATAGCATATACATACTCTTCAGAGCACATGAAATAAGGAATGTATTCAATTTCACATCGTCTCAAAGACAATTTGGTCATTAATCCACAGAGGGAATGAGGATTTTCCAAGCAAAGGAGGATTTTCCAAGACAGATAAATTGAAATGATCCTGCTTTGATCT
Source organism: Sphenodon punctatus (assembly GCA_003113815.1). Classification (NCBI taxonomy): domain Eukaryota; kingdom Metazoa; phylum Chordata; class Lepidosauria; order Sphenodontia; family Sphenodontidae; genus Sphenodon; species Sphenodon punctatus. The sequence goes on from QEPC01014460.1 coordinate 342,651, forward strand.
CTGTGGTTAAGAATCAGTTACAATAGAAGATGAACAAGGGCAGAGCTACTGGCCTTTTTAAGTGTAACAATAGTATCAGCAAACAACTACTTAATCAATATTTGGCCAGGGACACTGAAAACTTCCTTTTCAGATTTTAATTCCTAGTTGTAAAACAACTGTAGAGCAACCAACAAGCTAAGACATTAAACTGACTGCTTAATTGCCTTTTACTGTCTTACTGGTTACATTATGTACATTCTGAATAGTTCTTGAATCTTTATTTGCCAGAAAAAGGGGGGGGGAAATGACCTTTCCTAAATTGCATCAATTCAAACCTCAACTAACTAAACATCATCTGCGTATATTTACTGTTACATTTAACTGTCATGTGTCCATACTGATTTCTTAATTTTGTTACATTCCACTTTTTCTCTAGTAACACTGATTTAAAGCAAATTAGTTTAGCAGCTGTAGTTCTTGGAGGCAAATGAAAGCAAATTATGCACTACACAAAACAAAGTGTTGTGGGAAGCTACATTACTAAAGATCACTGTTACTGGAAAGCCATACCTGAATTCTAGAAAGTATGTTAAACGACTGTATATTGTATTGTTTTTTGTCACTCTGCTCACACATGTGTAACCAAGAATTTAAAGTTACGTTTACATGGAGAAATTCACATTGACTAGATTGGTCAGATTTATTGCTTTGTTTCACTCAATTTCTTCTTAAAGGTCCTTCATCAGGCAAGTCAGGAATTAAAACTATGGACTGAGAAAAGCAGTGAGGTATTTAGTTCTAATTCCTGACTTGCCCGATGAAGGACCCTGTGAAATCCAAAAGCTTGCATACCTCCACCAACTGGAGTTCTTCCAATAAAAGATATCATTGTCCTACTTTTTCTCTATTGCCTAAATTAACCAGGGAACACTTTGTAGTTTTGCTTCATTTCCCATTGCAGTTTTATTACCTAGCCTTGGGGCTTCTCGATGATCTATCAGGATCAACTATGCTTGCTTGCCTCTTCCAAATGCATATTACAACTTTAAGCAATATATAAATCTAATCCAATATTAATCTGTCTCTTAGTGATTAGTATATTGCTATATATTTCCATTTGTACAACAGAAACTGACATTTCAAATCACTTAAGAAAATTCTCTAAGGCTTCTTCAGCTTTGATTTTTCTATGAATCTGAACAAACAGCAAGCTACATTTGTAAAATCCTTTTTCTGCTCTTATCACTTTGGCTAACACTAAATCATATTCCGTACTGAGATCAACATTAGTCCTCTTTGCAAACTTAGTCAATAATTTCTACGTATAGAGAAAAAACTTAGACGATACTCCTGCAAACACACTCGTATGTGAATAATTTTATGCACACAAGCAAGCCTACTGAATGCATAAAGTCACTTACATTTGATAGTGTGGAATGAGTAATATTTTCATTGCTATTTAAAAATATTCCCTACTTGATTCAGCCTCCAAAGAAAACTCTGAAATACTGAAAACTCTCACTGAAGTCACTGGGATCTGAGGCTGCTCAGAACTTCTTATGAATTGCTCAGAAACTTGGTGTATTGCCCTGCTAGCTAAATCACGGGTCCAGTAAATGGTGCCATGTGGTAGGCTATTCCTAACTCAAAACTCCCTGCTTCCTGGCTTTCCTCAACAATTTCCTTGTTGTCAACTTGCAATATTCAGAAGGGTTTTTAAAGACCTGCTTTAAGAATCTTGAATCTCAGCTTTATTTTTTGAAAGTATGTTCCTAGCTGCAAGGAAAAGTTGCAAATGACAAAAACAATAAGGAGAAATGAGAAGAATCCTTTTTTCTTTTCTTTTGTTTCTTTCTTTTAGTTTCCTAACTGATTCTTCCCTAGGCATGGTTACAAGCATAATGACCCTATATTCCACTTACACTAAGACTTCTTTGTACTGTTCTGACATAGAATGGGAGTAAATTTCCTAGACTTGTGCCAAAAGCCTTACTTCAAGTGAGAATTGGGCCCATGTATGATTAGATCTCTATAACAAAATAGCTTGTGCCTTAATGCTGAATGGCTTAGAGGATGTGCAATGTAGCAGAATAAATTTTAAAATTAACACATGGTTTTAAACAGGGTGGTGATGAATAATAATAAATATAGTCATAATGATAATGAAAATAATAATTAACCATTTTATAGCATACATTTTGGATGCAGCTGCAGGATGTAAAATGTTTTACAGAAGGCAGTAAGTATTACACCACTGTGTTACAGACAGGGAGACTGAAGCAAGGTTGTGACACTGTCCAGGTAACACAAGTATATCAGTGGTCACACCAGGAAAAGAAAACTCTCTGCTTCCATCCAGTCTCGTGCTCTAACCACTGAGATCCACTTCCTCAACAACAAAGAAATGAATGATCATACTCTAATTGATATTTGGTTCTTGTATGTCCATTATGAATTGCTGGGGATTCCGGGGGAGGGGGGGTGTAAATTAAACCTTTTGATTTAGCAGACTAAAAATATCCTCCCCAATTATGCCTCCCAACCAAAATCTGAACCTCCGATAGCTCATCTGGCCTGTGCAGCCCTTTAGATCATGCGCAGCCACTTCAAAGTCCACGCATCAAGTCAGTAATTGTAATGTTGCTTCTAAATATTTAAGCTAGAGGCCAGGAGTCGCGTGTCCCATTTACAGTCAGCATCTGTCCTCTAATTCCATTAGAGTACAAAGCAAAAATGTTTCCCAAAACTCACAAACAGGAAAAACATCACCCAGTTACAGAAGCAGCAGCAGCTTCAGCTCTCTAGTTACTGAGCAGGGCTTTTGTATTAAGATCTTTCTTTTCTTTAACCCCCTACCCACCTCCCCCCAAAATAGGGATGGTTGCAGAATTGCACTAATGTGAGCCTCAGGCAAAAAAAAGGGTGGGGGGAGGATTTGGTACAAGATGAAAGTAAGAAGGAAATAAAGGAGGCAATTTAGTCGGCTGCAGCCTGAATTGCTCTTTCAGTAAAGCCAAGGGTAGAGGGTTGGGATGAGTAGGGTTCTTTGGAAGAGTGTGCATGACTGGGGAAAGATCCATTGTGACCATGCCTGGAGGCCAATTCCACTGGGATGGGGAACAGAGGGTGCCATTCAAGCCCTAAGCAGGCGGTGTCACCCAGTGCATAGCAGTTTCCAAACACAGCAGCCATGCTCCAGATGCAGCAAGACAAGGGAGGGAGGCCTGGGTCTGTACAGACACCCACCATTTGACCAACATTTGACCAACTTCACTCTGATTAAAACAACCATTCCACGATGTGGGGAGATTTCTAATGAGCCACAATAACAGAGAAACGAATAAGTGGCACGTAACTCCCTCAGCTATCCAAAATATATATTTTCCCCAGCCCCCACGTTCCACGAAGGGTTCTCTTTCTTTATTATAAACACTTTGGGTAAAAACAGAAATGACAACTGTACAGCAGCAACCTGGCCCAGGTCAGGTTGGGAAGTCGCAGCGGACAGAGTCCAGGCTGGGCTGCAGAATAGACATGCCCAAGGCCAATGCCCAGTTAGGGCAGGGAGATCCATCAATATGTGACTGGCTGGCCCTGCCAGAATAGGCAAAGATGGCAGTCAATGACAGCCAGCCATGGCAGCTGGCCATGACTGACCTGACCCAGGACAAGCCTGCTAGCCCAAACAGACATGATAGCCTGCTGTGGCCCAGTTGGGCAGGCCTTAGCCTGGGCTAGCCACCGGCACAACCCAGGGCAATCCCAGACCAACACCTGGCAGCACCTGCATAAACGTGTAGTGATGTCTGGAGCAAACTATGACAAACTGGGCCACAGTGGGGTGCTGTCACATCTGTTCTTACTCATTAATGCAAACATAATGTTGTATATCAGTATCAGCCTTGAGCAACAATAGCAGCTTTCCACACTGTATGTGCCTGCCTGGGTTTGGGAGCATTTGTGGAAATAGTCTGCTAAACATACAGCTTCTTTTCACATTAATTAAATTGAAGCTAGTACTCTGCTATACTCTAAATTGCTGTAGTTATATTTGTCTCTAAATATATACACAGAAATAGATAAACACTCTGTTATAATCTACATTACTGTAGTTACAGCTGTCTTAGAGAAAATGATAACTATAGTAATGTAGATTATAGCAGAGGTTATATATATGTTATAAATCATGTATGTACTTAAATCTTTCCTTCTTCCTCCTCATATATTTAATCTTTTAAAATCGCATTATTTATATGAAGAAAAACAGGGATATCTAAGTATGTGAGGGAGAATTAATATCTGTATTATGAATACAAGTATATCTATGGATGTTTTTAACATGACAACAGCATGGTTTAACCAGCATTAGCTTGAGTTAAACCGCGTGCCTCCATCATGTTAGAAAGCGGCCGCCAGATTTTTCGCCAGACTGATTCCCAACCATGGTGGGGGCTAGCCTGGGCCGCGACTCACGGAAATCTCCAAGTCACAGCCTGGGCTAGCCCCCACCATGGTCAGGAAACAGCCACTGGACCCGGAGTAAAGCAGACTATCACATCTGATATCCTGCTTTCCTTACTGTGGTCCAGAGTGAGGGGGGGAGAGGGCGGGAGGATATGCCCATGCATCTCCCTGCCCCCTCCCCAACCTGGCCTTCGTCACTTCTGTTCAGTGGCTAGGCCAATTTCTGGCCAGAGTGACGGCTCCCGCCATGGCCTGAAGAAGTACATGGCAGCAGCGGGAGCCATCATGTTAGAAAACACCCTTAGGCCTTTTCCAAACGAGACGCACCCACACATCCCCACACAGTGGACATGCATGGGTGTGTCTCATCTGAAAACAGTGGCGAGTGGCTGGCTGTGCGTGTGCTCTCCTGTATAACATGCATCCCCATCCACCTTCACCCATTGCCCCCGCACAGAGCAACCAGCAAAAACACAGGTTGCTCCATGTGGGGGCATGTGTGGAGATGGGTGTGTGCCCGTGTGCACCCGCACCACCCCCACAGCAGCATGCCCACCCCCCAGATGTAGCCTGTTTTAAAAGGGCCTACGTTACTGAATATATGATGAATTCATCATATATTCTAGCTATATGATAAATTCCAGAGCCATATGATAACTTGTATTTATCACGCACCTTTGACCACCACACCTGTACTTTCCCTCCTAATCTATTTTTGCTAGGACAATGTAAGAACCCAAACACTGATCAGCTTCAAAGAGCTGCTCCCCCAAACAATACAAAGCAAAACAAAAGAGTTATTTCCTTCTTTTCCTCAAATGGGGACTTTCCTTATAAATCACTTAGGTATTATGGGAGGAAGTAAGATGAGCAGTTACAATCCTGGATGAGTGACATTTTTGAACCCTGGAAACTTCTGACAAAAGAAGGCTACATATAAAGTTGAAAAGGCAAGATTCTGGAAGGCCATTTTCCTTCTCTCTTTCTGTGTTCATGATACCAATGCTGCCTTTCTTTGTAGGATGAGGGCTATAAATGATCATAATAATATTTATCAAAACCTCCAAAGCATTTCAAAAAGGATTATAGTGCAAAGCCAGTGACTCTACCACACAGAATACATAAAAATGTGACACACTGAAAAAGTTTAATTAGCATTTGTTGGTGGCACCCTGCACAACTACTTGAGGTTTCAATGTCTATGAGCAATAGAGTAAGAGCCCCTCATTAGGGCCTCTATTCTCGATCTTTCTTTATTCTAGGCATGCTTTATGCACCCTGCAACTCTCAAACACAGTGTCTTCCTATTACAGTGGAATCAACACTTATCCAAGCAACTCTCTTAATTCTAATAGAAAGTATGTCTCCAGGTACTGGGGCATAGAAAATCCTTTTCCTAACCCGTTCTAATTTTATTACCATTGGGATGGATTCACAGTATCTGGACACCTTGGGAGACATGTTTTCTTTCAGAATAGGATTATATAACGCGCACGCACACACACATTCGAAAAATTAATTGGGACAAACAACAGGTGACAAGAATTGTTTTTTCACTTATCACCTTCAGGGCTGAAATCACCCTGAGACAATTTGGGAAGGGCAGCATATAAGTCTAAATAAATAAAATTATACACAATTATAAACTGATGAAAAAAATAATTTTATTTATTTAGACTTATATGCTGCCCTTTCCAAATCAGTTCAGGGTAGCTTATAATTGATAAAAACCACTAAAACTACAATTTTACAAAAAAATCTACTGAAAATGCCCACCTGTATACCCCCATTCCATGGACAAAAGTAACAGGTGGAACCCACAGGAGGGTGCTTATTTTCTATTTTTAAAAAGAAGCAGCTTTTCCCAGTTAAACTTTTTCCTAAATTGAAAGGGCAATTTTCTGTGGGATAAAAAAGTTGAACGGGGATTGGCCATCAATAAAAAAAAATTTTTTTAAATATACACCAGCCCAGCATATATTCTTATATAAAAACATATAGTTTGATGGAGCAGTTAAAATGAACATTAACAAACTCAAGCAAGTAAGACCTGCTCCGTGTGTCTACAGTAGAGGTGGGGAACCTTTTCCGTCTCAGGGGCCACTTTGAAAATGAGTACAAGCTCCAAAGAAACATAGACATTGGAGGCAGCCAGTGCATAAGGGATGCACTCATGAAGAGGAGGGTTCAGATCATGGATCTGCACCATGGATGTGTCCCCTTTCCTTGTGCACATGCCCACATCTCTGCCCCTTTACCTTGAGCTCACTCTTCCAGTGCTTGGGGGTTGGAACTAGATCCAGGGACCAGATTCAGGAATTGGAAAGGGGTCAGATTAAAACCTGCCAAGGGCTGCATTTGGCCCCTGGGCCTGAAGTTCCCCATACCTGGTCTACAGTAATCCTATCAGAGCTGATGTGATTCTTGTGAGTCTGAGCCTGAATTACTGAAATGAGTGAGAACTGTACCAGTGAATTAAATGACATCAAGATCAGGGCCTGTGTGACTAAAGACAGCATGGTCCCCGCATGGTATTTTTAGCCTTCTGTCTGCAAAGTTAGACCCTGTGGGGTGGTGTAAATTGACAGAGTTCCATTAAAGTCAATGGAGCTGTACACCAAGTAGCACCAGCTAAGGATCTGGCCACTGTCTTGAAGCAGAACTCCTCTTTCTTGCTGAAAATGAAAAGGGTAGAGTTTTTAAATGAAATTTCCCATATTTCCTCCCTGTAATATACTGCTGTGAAAAATACTTTAATTAATTAATATTGATTTAATTAATCAATCCCATTCTCTTTCTGATAATCTGATTGCAACATCACTGTGAGCTGAATGACAACATGGGAGTAGGAGAGGATGAGTTATTTTACAGGAGAAATTTGCTTCACTGTAATTGACAAATGTTGCCAGGAACTACTATGAAATGTCTGGAGAAACAAATGAAAAAGAGCCCGTGATAAGTTGTGTGGCTTCCACTTCCAGAGAAGTCATTAGGCCCAACCTTGCACCAATTAAGTCATTGGAAGTGTAGCCACTAGCCACTGACATAATTGGGAGCAAGGACAGAGCAGTGTCAATGGGACATAAACTACTTCAGACATGACGAGATCACAGTGAACCACGCTGAATACCTACATGTGGTCACTGTGCCCTGCACGTCTGTTCGGCGGCCACCAGATGTTCGCCACACTGAATGCCCACATGGGGTCAATTTCAACCACGCTTCGGGGCCTCCCGGCGCGAAAATCCCCAGAAGCGTGGTGAAAGTGATTCCTGGCCAGAACCAAAAAAAAGTAACGTCTGGCCGGCGATCACGGCCCGGAATCCCTGGCGGGATTCCGGCCTGTGGTCAAACCGGCCCGACGCTGCGGCGGCATTGGCCTCACCACCCGCCCATCTCCCCAGAAGGTGGGCGGCGAGGGAGTGTGGAGGGGGCGAGGCCATGCGGCCACATGTTGCACCGCGCCGCGCAGCCGCGCAGCCCCGCCCCCTCCCTGATTCCCCACCAGGATCCCCAGCACGTCTGTTTGCCGTGCCTGGGTGATCCCGGTGGGGAATCTCTGGGTTGTTTTCGGGACGGGGCGAAGCCGCCCCGTCACGTCTGAAAACACCCTCAGTAACTTTGGGTGTTAACAAATGAGACATTAGCCCACGTTAGATAACAGTAGTCTGCATTAGACCACACTAGGTAAAAACAGCCATACAGGCAGCATGGTGGCTCTCTGGTCCAGAGCAGGAAACAGTGGCCACTCTTCCCTCAATTGGGAAGGGGCACCAAACTAACGTTTCTGAGGCCAGACAGCCATCTCACCACCCACACACCCTGGGTAAGGTGGGGAGTTCAACAAATGTGCGGGCAGCCGGCCTTGTCCCACCCCCAGTGCCCCACCACCAGGCCATGATGGAAAGCCATGGCACTCAGCCATGGAGCCCCCTGCCCCTAGGTGGGAATGACGGAACCAAACAAACATGCTAGCTTGCGCTCTCCCACATTGGTCTGTATGGGGGGCCCTTGGCCCGGGCTGTGTCCTCTGAGATTTCCCAAGGACACAGCTTGGGCAAGGAACCTCCCCACCCCAGAGCAGTCCCAGGCCAACTTCTGGTGGCACATAAACTCATGTGCCAGTGTATCCTGGGCCACAGCAGGTCAAAACGGGCCACAGCAGGCCACCGTCACATCTGTTTTTACCCACTGTTTACTAAGGGTAATTTCAGACATTAAATGATCACGGTCAACCTGTGGTGGCGGATGGTCACGTAACGTGTGGTTGCTCGCCACCAGATGTTCACCACGGTGAACCACCAGCGGTGAGCAAATTAACCACGCTTTCGAGGATGGTCCGGGCACCATTTCCGAAAGCGTGGTTAATTGAACCATGGCCTGGAATTGGCGGCCGGTAATGTGTGTTACTGCTGCCGATTCCGGGCCATGGTCCAGACCCCGGGATGGAATCGGATTGGCCGCTGCGCCCTTCCATCTCCTGGAGAACGGCCGGCCTGGAGAGCATGAGGGGGGGCAGGACTGTGTGGCCACATGTTGCGCCACGCAGCCCCGCCCCCTCCCCAGATTCCCCGCCAGAATCAGCCAGCTCGTCTGTTGATGGGCTGTTTTGATTCCATCAGGGAATCAAAAGGTGATTCCGTGACGGGGCCAATAGGTGCCCCGTCACGTCTGAAATCACCTTAAGTTTCACCCCCACTGAACACAGGGCCGCCACGCACCATACCTGCAGACCCCACTCAAAGCGTGGTCTCAGAGAATTTGGAGCCCACCATGCAACCCCTGGGTAATGCTGGCTAATGTGTGTCCACATCCCATCAGTTAAGTTGCATGCAACCTCATGCACATACAGCATGAGAGCTAGGGACAAAAGCCTAGAGCATCCAATGAACAACTGTTTCTCCATGGTGAGGGGCACAGAGCACAGCAGGGAAGATTGCCTGCCCATCTGTGACATTCACTGTGCTAAAACTGTGAGTGGGGCTGCACAGATCAAACACAGACTTATTCATGTAAGACCGTAAAACACGGTCTTATTCATTTTTACCCTTCGAAAAAGCATGTAGGACCTTGCAGAACTGAACCATGATGGTCACCGTGCAAATAATCTGATATTAGGTTTTTTTTTAAAAATCTCAAGATTAAATATTAAGATTACTGATGGCAGCAGATCAGTTTCCCAGTAGGTCTCAAGGATTGAGATGGCTAATGTTCCTGGCTAATGTTCCTGGATTCTGTGAAATACCAGTAACACTTTGGAAGACACCAGAGCTAGAACCTACATTTTAAGCATAAGTGAATATATCAGTTTCATATTCAATCTTTTCTCTTGCTTCCCTGTACTAAGTTGCTGTTCAATGGGATACAATACTAGCTAAGACTTCCTATTGTCCCTTTTAAATGCTAGTGTTCAGATGGGTAAGATCTAATTCACTGGGCACATTAATTAAGATTTCAAAAGTGACTAGTAATTTTGAGGTGGCTCCATTTTTAAAGGGGTGCCCAGCTTTACACCACTACAACATAAAAGATTTTCAGAGGAAATGGGCATGATATATTTTCTGAAACTCAGTTTTCTTCAGTGTATCTCAGGCTAGGCACCCAAAACCCAAGCCACTTAATATTATCACTGGCCACTCTTGAAAAACTTGGCCATTAACTTTAGAAGTTTCTCAGGCACAATGATTCCTTCCACTGCAGGATTCCTGGGGTGAAATTTGACAGTCTGTACTATGCAAGAGATCACAGCAGGTGACCAGTGGCCCCTTCTGTCTTTAAAATCTCTGGTCTCTTCCACAGGCATTTTCTTCTGCATGTGCATGTGTATTTTATATACATGCTGAAGATGCAGCTCCCTTAAAAGCCCTCATAATGCTGACTTGGAATCTGTTTCGGGGTTTCTTTTCTTTTTCAATTCAGAGGGATACTATAGTTTTAAAGAATTGTTTCAGTTGTCTTTCTTGAATGGCAGTCGGCATCGCTAGACGTCTAGAAAGGCTAGAAACATTTTGTAGGTGAAAATAGCCACTTTTTCCACGGTGGAGAGTCCATAAAACTCCTCGGAGCATCAGCTATTGGGGCTCATTGAATAATTCATCCCTCATTGCAAGTCCATAATGTCTTTTCTCGGCCTTTTGTGAGGCTGTTTTCTCTTCTTTTCTCCTTGAATTATAAAAAGGTTGCCTTCTTTTGTCCACATCAAGCTGCTGCTAGCTGAAGCTTTGTCTGGCCAAAGCTAAAGTGTGAGTTTCAATGGACTCTCCCCTCTTTGTTTTCCAAGTTCATCTCCAAGTGTAGATTGTGTATAGAAGGCCTTCTTTGTAAAAACTGGAAAAGTTGTACAAATGTTTGACCAGCTCATTTGGTACTTTTGTCTCCTCTCCTCCAGTGCCTATGGATGTGCAGGGCAAGCTCTGGAGGAGGAGTGCTAGGAACTTCTAGTCTCACAGTGTTGGCAAGAGCCTGTCTCTCTACCCAGCCCCAGGCCTGGAAAACTAATCATAACAACCACCTTCTGAGCCTTGGGTCTTGTTTATCTTTCTTGCTTAGGTTGCAAGTGCATTTCATCCACTTGCCAGCAAGCCACTAATAAAGCCCTATTGAAATGCTTGAAATGAAGCAAAGTTTGGACCACTAAACCAGGCCCCCATTATTTCTGTGTATATTCTCTGGCTAATTTCCCTTTTTTATGTAGTTTAGTTACTCACCACCCCCCCCACACCCCCCAAGCTCCTTACACATCCCAGCTCCTTTGCTGTCCAACAACTAGCTAACATGGAAGTATATTCAATCAGAATATTTGGAAATTTCAGCAAGATAAAAATCTTCCTTCCAAGGAAATTCTGCCTGAACCTACAAGTGCTGTTCCTTTTTTTTCCTACCCAAGGGCCTGATCCTGTGCCTAATTCACTTGTTTGGTTTGGGTTTTTTAAAAGGAGAGAAAAATCTCACTTGAAACTAAGGAGCCTGAGAAAGAATGGCAGGATCGTGCCCCACCTCAAGGAATGGCTCGTAAAGTCCCCCGACAGTCAATTCCCACCCCTACCCGCCTCCGAAAAAGTAAAGTCCAGAGCAAAGTAATGCAAAGAGCCCGGGTTCCTGTGATCTGAGATCACTCCCAACTTTTTTGGCCTCGATACACAAGCCACTAACTCCGGAGTAGTAAATGAGCCTGTGGACCTTGGCTGCTTTGGGTCGGTGCTTGAACTGCCTCAGTCCCTCCAAGCTATTCACAACCCAAACAACCCCAAACTTTAGCTGCCTGCTCCCGACTCCATTTTGAATAAAAATAATCCAGGAATCTGCTTCTAAAAAACCCGCCCGCCTGGGATTAGGCTGGGAACTAGGGCTGCGTTTGAAGAAATCTGCAGAGAAATGCCCAGGCGAGTAGGGACTCGGTGCTAGGCCCTGCTCTCTGGCTCCCAAACGCGGTTAGATCCAGCGAGAACACAAGGCTGGGGAGAAAGAAACTCCAGTCAGCTGCGTGCAACACAATGCAAAGCAGGCGGAAGGCGATCGGCCCTGCTCCGATCGCCTTCCGTTTGCCCAGGTACCTGGGCAAGGGCTGAGCGGACTCTGCCCTCCTTTCTCCTGAAGTGGGAAGAAGGAGCCCCCCCCCCTCTCTCTCTCTCTCCAAGTAGCCCCTCCATCTCCCCAGTCTCACACACCTGAGGCCACCAGCATGTGCCTCCTAAATTACCTAGAAGGAAGCGGCCCTTCCCTCCTCACATCGGGGCACAAACAAGGGAGAGCGGATCCCAGTGCAAACAAGACACCTAGCTAGGAGGATCAAACCAGTGAAGAAGCAGCCCAGTCGTCTCCCGCCGCGCCGGCTTGACTGAACAACACTTCCTCGCTCTCCCCCAGCGCCTGCCGTGCAGGATCGGGCCCCCTCCCGGCTCAGAGTGCGGGCGCCCTCCGGGACAGTCTGCTCAAAGTCCGGCCCGCTCTAGTCCCCAGCCAGGGCGGCTGCAGGCTTTACCTCTTTCGCTGAGGATCCCGTCGATGCTATGCTTGGCCTTCTTCTCGCTCTCCTCCACCTCCTTCCTTTCCAGCTCGGCCTCCTCTTCTTCCCCTTTCCCAAATTTACTTCTCAAAATGCGGCTGATGGAGCTCACTGGAAGGGGAACACGAGGGAGCTATAAAGCAGCACCCACTGGCGGGGGAGGGGGAGCTGTGCTGGGTTCCCTCAGGCGGGCTCAGCAAACAGCCCACGGGGTGGTATGGGGGAAAGGTCTCCACTCTTAGCACCGTGGGGCACTGCTCCTCTTCCCAAGGTAGGGGTGCAGGGAACAGTCTCTTCTTTCGTTTTTAAAAAACCCAGACTTCCCACCCTAATGGGGGAACTATTCCATTAACCCCTAACTGGGTAGCTGGACTGGGGGGGGGTGACCCCACTGGCAGGGGGGGGGGGTTGTAACCCTGCTGTACTACAGTTCAGTTCTTGAAACTAGGACTTCCAGTTCCCCTCTACTTTTGAACTCCGTAGAGCAAGCTTTCTCATACTGGACGGTCTGATAGTGGGGGCACCAACACCTAATGCGCCCAAGAGGATCTGTCTGGAGAGCCTGGGGCTCACAGGTCTCCACAATCTCTTATTTTTAATACCCAACAAAAGGCAAAGACCCTCCTGTCTGACATATCCCACCCACCCCAGCACTCAGCTTTGTAAGCGATGCCCTCCGCGAGACGCCGTACTTCCTTAATTCAAATCACCCCACCCCAGTGCAGCAGGCCTCCCCCGGGTTGCAGATACACAGCGGTGACCGTGGTTTAAGACCAGAGCCTCTCCTCTCTCGATTGATGAACTCGAATGTACCAGCCCGGATTGAGCGACTCCTCTCCGCGTTTACAAATTAGAGATCCCTTTCAGAACAGACTCAGCAATCCCCCACCGCCACCCCACCCCCCTGAAATCCAGCCCATGCCTATGCCTAGGATAAACCCACTTTGCAAACATGGAGACAGGAATCAGTCCCCCCACCCCAACTACCCAAACCAGAGGACATAAACGTGGAGGAGAAAACGCATCTCGAGCCTATATTTGGGGGAGGGGGGTGTCTTCAAAGCAAGGGATTCAGGAGATCGCTCCTGGTTATTTTTGTGAAGGGATGTTCATGGGGGACTAAAATGAAGGAGGGAGCTGCCCCCTCCCTGAGTAGGTGCTTTGCAAGCGCCAGCTCCCTAGCGCTGTGTCCCTTTGCTGAACTGAACGTACCTGAGGGCACGGTGTTCCGATCGCACACCCCATCTTTGAGCAGCTTGTCCCGGATCTCCCAGCTGAACATGCCCGCATTCTCCCGCTTGTACTCCTCGATTTTCTTCTCAACATCCGGCGTCGTCACCTGCTTTAATGGAAAGGGGGATACGGAAAGTTGTGGGGGTTGAGTGACAGAAAAAGCTGCCCAGCTCAGCAGGGATAAATCTGGAGGAAGCCCTGGCGAGCTGGAGTCACTCCGGATTTATGCCCGTTGGCACTGAAGACTTGAGTCCCCTCCAAATTATTTCCCTCGCCCGCTTTTCAAACCCTCTCAGGGCTGTCCAATTAAAGTCACAGAGAGGGCGATGAAAGAGAATGGGCCCGATCCTGCGCACTCCGACGTGGCAAAATCCTCCGGGAAACACATGTGCTCGCAGGAGAATCAAAGGATCCCCCTGGAGTGAGGCAGAACCTAATGCAGAATTTCATCCAGCAAAGAAACCCGCTGGCAAGGCTGAAAATCCCAGTGAACATAGTAAAGATCGGAACGTCCAGCCGCTCTTCTAAAGGTCACTGAATCTTGGACCATGATCTACAAACCATACTCCCCGCCCAAGGCTTCAGTGGAGCTACTCCGAGTAAATGGTTTGTGGCCGGCGTCCGCCAGACTGAACAGAGCAAGGAGTCCGCCAAAACAAGCAGAAGATCTCCCAAACTCCATCGCCAGCAAAGTGAAAACCTCAAACCGCTTAATTGGGGTAAATAACTTTTCAAAAGTAATGTGTATTTAAAAAAAAAACAACAAAAAACAACAACCAGAAATAACAAATGCCTGAAATAATTTCTGCTAATCTTGTGAGCCGCCCTGACATAAATTCAAATAAATAAATAAATAGGTTTGTGGGTTGCACGTTCAATAGGCTCCTTTGAGAAATGTAAAATGTAACAAACCGTGTTCAAAAGAAATGCCAAATATCTCTGAAAATATGTTCTGAGGAGGGACCCAAAATAAACTAATAAAATACTAAGGAAAACAATCCTATAGCGGGGATCTATATTTGTCTATTTCGGTATGTATATAATAAATTCTTCAGAACAGATATATAACAAACCCAGAAAAGCTTTTATACACATACACACACTAGCTATTGTATATTATCTATTATAGTCTATAATCTATCTAATATATATATAATAAATTAACTCTCATATATATTATCTAAGATGTAGGTACTAATTATACCTTGTTTCCTACATACATACACACATAATATTATATACCTACTTAAGGTAGGTGGGAAATAGTTTCAAATCTTGGGGTTATTGCAGAGAGAGTGACAAAACTCCCATTGACTTCAAGATTTCCCTTCAAGAATGGATAGACACGGACAGACAGACGGACAACTCTAGACTACCATGATCGTGCAAGCCTCGGTAATAATAATCTTCGCTCTTTGGGATAAAACAATTGGGTTCAGAATCCAACGAGGTGCTGAGCCCATGAAAAGAGAATGGAGGTGCTCTGCTCTTGGTTGAGTGTTGCCAGAATCGGGCCCTCTCGCTTTGACACATGTCAGAAGTTTTAAACATTGATTCTGTCTCTCTACACGCCGTGATGGGGCTACTCCGGGGTAAGTGGTGGTTAGTGGATCAAGGCTTCTGTCTGGATGAGTGTGTCTGGATGAGCGTGTTGTGTTGTATGTGTGTGTCTCCCTCCAGGTACATACAGTCTGGATCTTGGAGAAGTGTATTCTGTTGTGCAGAGAATGTGTGTGTGAGAGAGATTGTGTGTCCGTGCACCCTACCGAGGAGTGTGTTGTTCACACGGGAGCGCATAGCGGGGAGAGTCTGCTCACCGACATTCAAGAAATCTCCCCCACCCCTTGTGTAAACTCCACTGATGTGAACCGGGCGTTGCACGATTCGACCTCCTCCCCGAAAGCGCAACTCTCTCCGGCCCCGATCCTGAAGCCAAAGGAGACGCGTGCCTTGCCCCAGGCCTCACCTTGGGCTTGCTGCCCCCGATGGCTCCCGGCCGGATGGAGCCGGTCTCCTGGTACCTGCAGAGGATTTTGGAGACGCAACCGTGCGAGACACGCAGCTGGCGGGAGATGACACAAGGCCTGATGCCGTGGTGGGCCATCTCCACGATCTTGTGCCGGATGTGGTTGGGCAAAGGCCTGCCGTTGATAAAGACTCCCCCGAGCTGATTGACCCGGCCCTGGCCCAGAGGAGTAGACACTGTACACGGGAGGAGAAAGAGGGAGTCACTGGCTGGGAGTGGGTCTAGAACCAACTCATATCTCTCTCACACACACACTCTCTCTCTCTCACACACACACACACACGCACACACAGGGCCCAGTGGGTGACTGCGGTGGCCGCTCTATGCCAGTCCTAGCCGTCTCCACTCTCTGACAGCCCGGTGCCATTTTAGCCTGCCAGCTTTAATCATGACAATAAACAGATCTGCCTCCCAGACCCAAACGCTGCTGCGGGACTCTCCACCCTTTCCAAGGGCAACTTCCCCAAACAGATGACACTCTCAAGTCCCCCTGCCACGCTTTTCTCCTTCTTCCTCGCGCATGGGGAGCCCACAGCCCTCCTGGGATGGGAATCTCTGCAATAATAAAAAGTGCAGCAGGCCCTAGGAGACAAAGTAGAGGATGATTTTCACCTGTTACTCCCTCCAGCACATTCAGCGGGGACAAGGCTGCTGCCTCCTCTAATTAGCTCGTGTGAAGGGTTTCGGGGGAGAACTGAGAGAACTGTCTGTTTGGCTGATAGAAACAAACATTTAATCCCCAGAAAGATTTCTTAAAAAAAAAAACTTGGGACTGAATAGGTGAAGGTCTCTTTTCACCCAGTAGAGTTTACTTGATAGTTTTACAGATCTGCACAGGAATCTAAAATTTCTATCTGAGCTTTGGCATTTGACAGAAACGTGAATTAAGTGTAGTGCTTTGGCATTCCAAAAAGGCCCCCAAAGTTGGAGAAATTCAGACTAACCAATGCAACTGGAACAAGGCAACCGGTTATCAGAACTCTGTTGCTGTCAAATTTATTGTAACAGTTGTTGTTGTTGTTGTTGTTGTTGTTGCTATTTTATTACTACTAATATTACTATTAGTATTACTATTCGTAGTAATATTATTACCACTTTCCTCACCAAACTTGATGGGAATGTGAAGAAAAAACTTATGGCCTCCCTAGCAAGTCTTCATTACGCTAACCTCCCTCTGGGATCCAGAAGTATAAACTGGGATTCCAAAATTAAAGGTAAATCTCCTGTCAAGTAATAGGATCTCCCCAAAAATGGGTCGCGGAGCTAGTATTGCCCCTTTGCAGTTTGCAAGCAGAATCTGTCTCATCCGAGAAAAGGTTAATAACTGCAGCTTAGCAAGAGGATTGGGGCACTAAGTTTTCCTATTGGGGCATTACATTTTCCAGTGCTGACAATATTCTGATCCTTAATTTGGGGGAATCGAAGGGGTTTTGTTGTTGTTGTTTATTTTGGTTTGGGGTTTTTTGTTTGTTTTTTAAACTTAGTTCAAAAATACTCCACATTTGGGGATAGAAGGCTTTTAGGACACACACATATTATACACAGATGCTCACATATACACACATGCACGTGTACACACATGTATGCACGTGCATACAAACACATATGCACATACACATGTATACCCACAAATTCACACATATATACACACAAATAGACATAGGCACACGCATATATCATACATACACACTCACACACGTGCTTCCTACCTTCTAGTGGGAATCCGCTGCGAGGATAGTTTTGCCCGGGAGCTGGTCGCATCATTCGTGGGACAGCTCCAGACAGAGTTGTCATTTTGTATACAGCGTTCAGATCTGAGGATTATATCCAGGTGGAGGCTGAGAAAGGCGAGCGCGCCTCAGGTAGTAGATCCCACTTGAAGAAGGGGAAAGTTCTGCACAGAGATTTTTAAAAAACCAAACCAAACCAAACCAAAAACAAACCAAACCAAAAAAAAAAAACCAGAAGAGGGGAGGGAGGGAAGATGGGGGAGGAGGGAGCCACTGGCTCTCCTTTTGTCAAGCAAACGTGATATCCCCAAGCGAAAGAGAGAGGGGGAAGGGGGAGGAGAGGAGCAAAGTTTTACGCCAGACTGGCAGCAGGCTGTTGGCTGTGCAGACTAGGCGCTGGGCTGCACAGGGGATGAGCGCACTGGGCTAGGAGCTGGGCTGGACAGTGGGGGTGGCAGGGATGATTTCTTCCTGTTGTTGATACAGAGTGAAAGGAACTGAGCCCTGGAGTATTTATTAGTTCTTTCACCCAAAGCTTCATCAGGATCTCTGAGCTGCCATTGGCCAGCGGGGAGACTGTCCCGTCTAGAGAAGACAGGAGCTGATTGGGTGAAATCTGCAACTTTCTCTTCTCATCATTACAATCGAGGCCTCCATCTAGCAGGGTGACCCAGGCATCGCCTCTTCCCTTGATAAAGTGTCCTTTCATAGAATGGCTGGACAGGAGAAAATGCAGGAGCAAGGGGAGAGAGGAAAAAGCAGCCTTCCTTCCAGTGGGGAAAACGTTTCAGTCCTTTTTACAGCTCTCTTGGCAGCATGCCACTGGGAAGGGGATCACAATGAGGAAGCAGCTAGACACTGACATTTCTTGAAGTCAGTTTCTCTCTCTGGTCACCTTTTCTTTCCGGGGGTGTGGGTGGGTGGAAGGGTGCAGCTGGATAGGGTCCTGGGGGAAAGGAAAGGGGTGGGTGTGTTTCTGCTGCTAACATTATTCGTGTTTCTAGCTACAGCCTTGGGATACTACGATCTGCTCCCCACTCGACCCCACTTTTCCACTTTTAAATCCCCCCACAATTGAATTCTGTAGCCTCGGAGACTAAAATTCTGTGGGGCCCTCAATTTTATTTATTTGATTTAAAAAAATAATAATCATGCGTCTCCCTTGATTCTGATAGGGATTTCTGCTTGCTGGCAAGATAGGCCCGAATGATCTATATTTTGCTGCTTTGCTGTCCCAGCATTTGTTCCCAGGAATTTATTGTAGCATTCAAACTTAAACTGCTGGGCAAAAAAAAATAAAAGAAGTTAAAAAAAAAAAAAAGTCTGACTAGGAGCTGAAGTGACCGCAGCAGGATATGACGCCAGTAGTGTTGTAAAGACTGTCTGTCTTTAAAGAAGGTACTATTGTGCATGTCCTTTTATTTATAACTTAGTAAGTGCCGGCAAACTCGCCTCCTTTACACTCTCAAGTGCCAGCCCAGTTTTCCACAGCGCCCTTTATTTGCAATAGTCTATTCAGCGACTGTCACTCTCGCGCCTCAAGTTATTCAAGACCTTAATCAATCAAAAGGATGAGAATCGTTCAGGTTTTTTCTCCCCTCTTTGAAATAAAGGAAACAATGAGTTCTAGGCTTAAAGTCCTCTCCTCCACACACACCCCTCCGCCATATTTTGGGTTTTATTTTCTATTGCTGAACTCACTCTCCAATAGAGTTAATGTTAGTAAGAGAAGAAATAAACCTAATCCCTCCAGAAGTATAAAATAATTAGCCTGCAAAATAAAATACAGCTGCAAGTCTCCAGCTTTACTCGGTGAAAACTACAGGAGTTTGGCTCTGCCCTAACTAATGAGAACAGGTTTGGAGCAATAACGCTCCCCCATCCCATCATTATTAGGATCGAAACTAAAGACCTCTCGAGTCCTACAAATTATCTTGAAGGAGGTTCCGCGCGGTTGTATTCAGCTCTCCCCTGTGCCTATCAAATAATTGAGATCGTTTCTAAAATGCGTCCTATAGGCGATAGGAATCCCCTGGGGACCTTGGCACTAAATATGGCATCGGAGGAGGGCAAGCCTACTAGGAAAAACTAAATGAGGAGGAGAAGAAAAGTGGTTGCAAGACGAATAACAGGAACTATTCTGCTGCAATGTCTCCGAATAGTTGGTTTCCACGTGAAACAGCTCAGCTGGATCAAAAAATATCTCCTCAGAGTCTCACGACTCATCTAGCCTTACTTTAGACCTAAACATTCTCCATATTTGCCTTGTGGGGCACAATTTTGTATTGAATTTATAAGTAAAAATGTGAATACAATACACACATGCACACAATGTGTGTGTAAAAATTGAGATAGTATATACATGTACATTATAGTATATACATTATATATAAGTAAAAATAAGTAAACACACACACACACAGTATACACATACATATATGAATATAAGTATCCTACTCACACATAGACACATAATCTATGTCTATCTATTAATGTATATATATATATATATATACCTTATATACACATACGTGTATATACACGGGGTGATTATTCATCTGACCGTTATAAAACGCTAAAATGAATAAATAATCTAATCTAGCCATCATCTAAGATTATATTTAATATATGTATATCTATTCAATAAATGAGCTCTCTAGCAATTGATATCTATATATCTATATAGCTCACACGCACGCTTGTTTCATGTATACATGCGCTTGTGTTTCTGGAACAGTTTCCAAAAGTTTGATTTAGGCTCTCCCATTTGCCCTTGAAGTTTGAGATTCATTGAGTGAACATATGAAGAAATATTTTAAATAATAAATAAATAAATATTTGAAGCGTTGTGTCGTGCTTGAAACCACTGACAGCTAAAGGGGAAAGTGTGTGCGCGGGATTACTTTTTTGTAATTTTTCATTAGTATCACCCGGCTGATTAAAATAATTCTCAAAGGGTTTCATTCTACTGAGATCACGGCCAATTGCACATAGAAAGCACGAACAGACATTATCTCCACGTGACCGATGCTGCAGCGCGATCAGTTTGCTATCCGAAGTTGAGAGCTAAAGGCGTGAGGAGTGGATGGGTGAGCAGAGACTAGGGACCGACCTTTGCTCTAGATAGCGGTTAGAAATAGCCATAGAAAATGTGTGCAGTATACGCTCAGAGTAATGTAAACGCCATAACCTATACGTTATGTATTCAGGTAGTGCCTAGTACCTAGTCGGAACCTCCCCGTTTAGAAACAAGCCCCTTGTAAGCCACACTCGCTACACTCCTCCTCTGATCTTTGTATTTCTTCCATTTCCCCTAATTGTGTGTAACTCGGAGTGCTGACACGTTGGTAGTTCTTTCCAAGAGGAGACAGGCCCAATCCCTTATTTCAGGAAAATCAACAAAGATCAGGGGTGCGATTTGGCTGCGTGAATAGCCCTCCCGGCAGCAGGGAGTTGAGCCGTCTTCAAAGACGGTCAGATTCACCCCAAGAAGCTGTAACTTCCATTCACCTGATCATCCGACCCTAGCTCTGGGGGGATAGTTTGTACCCGGGGGAGGACACTTAGCTCGTGCCTCGGCTCGGCTGCTGGGGAGGTGGTGCCCTGAGCGAGCTCTGCCGTTAGCTGCCTTCCCCCCCTTTACCTGCTGCTGTCCACAGCAGGGCGATCTTCCTCTGTGGCAGCAGCTACTGCGGCGGGATCTCCTGGCTAGAGCTACCTGCCTGAGCCGCTTTTTCTGCTTTAGGAACCAACCATTTGCTGATGTGCCTACAGACTGGATCCTCCCCCCTGCCTCCAGCATTAGTGCTTCTTTTGAGCCTCAATCTCCAGGAGCTCACGATCTTTATAATGACCCAAGGCAGAACTTGGCTGAAGCTGCAGCTTCGGACTGGCAGCCGATTCCCCATAGGGCACTGGGGCTGGAAAGGAGGGTCCCCCTTTGCCTGCCACCGACCTACCCACCCACCCAGCAATCCCAGCCTGAGATTATTCAGCTCCCATTTCCCCCTGGTGCACAGACCCTCCCCTCCCAGGCCCATGCATGGCAAATCGCCGCCGCACCTATTCGCCTTTGTGCAGTCAGCCGTGCTCTTTCCTAGAGTGCAGTTAAAGGGTGGGGGAGAATGTCGCGATTGCCCCACAAGTCAGAAAATTACGAAACCGAAAAATATAGCGGGGAGGGTGGGGTGGGACGGGAAGGAAGAACGAACAAGGCGCTCCTTTCCTTGGCAAGCAAAGGCAGTCAAGCACTTCAAGAGGAAGGCGCCCACCCGCTTGCTTGACTTGCCAGTGGTGGCTCTTTGGGTGACAGTTCTGGCAGTCAAAATCGAAAGTCATTCAGAAGCAATGGCAACAATCCACAAACCCCTTCCTCCGCAGTAACCCCATTGGAGCCCGGAGAGTTCTTCGGAGTCAGTGGTTCGCAGATGATGGCAGTTGAGGCAGGCAAGGCAGCTCTCAGCTCAGCTCAGAGAATGCAATAAACCCATGTGTAGGGAAAGGGGACATTGTCTATTGCCTTGGAGGTTCGATCCTGTTGCCACTGAAACCCAAGCTCGAAGGCGTAAAGGGCACAGGATTGGGCCCTCCCCACGTTTTCTAGACATTGTGAACTAAGTTCAATTGACGTCACTAATGAAACTCTCCCCCTTGCTTTCGGTAAGGCCAGGATTTCTACGGTGGGGTGGATCCTTTTTTAACGACCACAGCCCCTGCGGAGCCTGATCCTGCCCCAGAAGTTTAGCACGGAGTCTCGAGGCCCAGGGATATTCATTTCACAGAAAGAGAAAGAGTCCCCCCCCCCCCCCGCCCCAGGAACTGTTAAAATTCCAAGCCCATGATTAGAGGCCAACGCTTTGGGCCTCCATATTAGAGCCCTTTAGCCCAGCAGAGAGGATTTCACGCCTTTCCAGTGGAAATAGCTAAAAATGCTTTTGCTAATTACAGAGCTCTTCCAGGCCAGGTGCACTTTTAATTGGATTAGTAAATGCTCTATATTAAACCTGCAGCACGTCGAATGGGCAGTGAAAATTAAAGCTATTAGTAAGACAGGCAGGCACATAGGAAGGAGAACAGGACTTTTCTTTTCCCCCATGGGGGGGAGGGGGGAAGAATCAATTACGCTGTTTTCAAGAGTTTCCCCAAATACAAGAAAAATATGCTGTAACTATTTCTATTATAGCTATTTCTCAGGAAGAGTTAAACAAAAAAAACAAAAAAAAAACAAGCTGGTCCTGAGTTTACCCTACAAATGAATGCCGCGATCCATAAACCCTTCCGAGTAAGCGGTTTGTGGCTAGGATAAAGTTGATAGACTATGGAATCGCTCACGGTATCGAGTTTTTCTCCCTCCTGCATTTTGTGTTTAGTTAGTTTGGACTGCAAAGGGAGAAGACATTTGCAGTGACTGGTCTTGAAAACGAAATAGCCTGTGAAGTGGCTGGGGTCTGTTACCCCCAGCCCGAAATTAACTACCCAGCGTCCTATTGCCAAGATTTGGAAACTGCCCAACTCTCATCTGCAGAGACTCTATTACTCTACTTTACCTGGCGCCACAAGCCTTCGCCAGGAGTTTTTAGCGCTAGCTGGGTTTGCTGAGTTTAGTTGGGGGAGAGGAAGATGGTGGGTATTATTTTGCTTGTTTGTTTTGGGACGTCACCCCGCCCCCCTTCCTCTTTGATTCCGTTTGGTTTTGTTATTTTGATGCATCTAGACAAATGATGCATATAGACTTTTGGTCCATATACACAAATGATCGGAAAACATAATTCTGATACATCCTGCCACCAGTTTATAAAACTGTTGTTTTGGAAGGTTTGCAAGAGTGGATCTCAGATAAATGATGCACGATCATTTATTATTATTATTATTATTATGTTGTATTATATCTTGTTCTTGTTGTTTGGACCAAGGGGAGAGCCAGTGCCGGCAATATAATAATACTAATAATAATAATAATAATAATAATAATAATAATAATAATAATAATGCACGATGGGAAAATATTCCTACGCAGGCTTCAAGTGATGCTGCTGAGTTTTAAAATAGGAAAATCATCCTTCACCATGAGATGCTGGCCATTAGTCTAACACACCGAGAAGGGGAAAATGTTAGTGCTGAAGAAAAGCACGGTTTAACCGATACAATCTCCCTGCTGCTGTTGCAAAACAGAAGCAGACTCAGTTAAATATCGATTCTTGAGGGGAGAGAATTAATGCTAGCTAGGAAACGCCATCGCATATAAACTTTAAAGAGACCCTGTTCGCTTGGAATTAGTATATTAGGAACGCTCAAATTTTTCTGGGTTTCAAACCCTGGAAGGAACTGTTATTTTCCATCCAATATTAATGCGGCATAGAGAATCAAAGCAGTCCGGCAGAATGTGATAATCAGAGATAATGACGGGAGTCCTTCAGCCTACCATCAAATCGCACCGGCAGACTATCCATATCCTAGTATCTCCCCAGTGAAACATGCAGCAAGTTGAGTGCAACAAGTGTGGTAATTGAGCGAAGCAGAAGGCCAGATTTTGCCATTCTAGCTCACGCTGGCAGACTTTATTGTTCCTTTGGCATATTGACACCGTAGCCACTGCTTAGCGGCAACTCTACCACCGCTGCAGACGAGATGAGGGAAATCCAATGCGTATTCAGAGTTTTCCAGCTCTGGAGAGGGGGGGAAAATCCTTGAAGAAACCCAGCCCCAAAGGCGCCCTGGTTGCAGTGA
The DNA here is from genome assembly GCA_003113815.1 of Sphenodon punctatus. NCBI lineage: Eukaryota > Metazoa > Chordata > Lepidosauria > Sphenodontia > Sphenodontidae > Sphenodon > Sphenodon punctatus. Next base: position 366,817 of record QEPC01014460.1, read on the forward strand.
GAAAAGGCTGCTCGGAGCCTCGAGCGCGTGTCTTGCTCAATAATCGCAATGGGAGACAGTTGCAAGAGACAAAAAATCTGCCTGGGAAAAAGAAAGGAGCTGAGAATTACAAAGCAACCGGTTTCCTTTAGGGTTTTTTTGCGGGGGTAAAATCCATGCTGGGTTGGAAACCACGCTAAAGCTGAATGAAATATTAACCCTATAAAGATTACCTTCGGGTTATCCGTTAGCTGGGAGACGGTCCCCATTTGGCTTCATCCTGTCTGGGGTAAATGTGGCCAAGAAAGGAGAGCCATGCTTCAGGGCGCCTTTGGCCTCAGTAAATATTTAGAGACAAGTAGCCCAAAGATTAATTGTTTTAAGGGCTTTTGGCAGGGGGGAGGGAAATATAATACTATTTGAGGAGGGGGGAATGAACAGCAAAGGGCCTAGAAGATTAACATTTGGAAATTTATGAAACATAATCTGCTTATCTAATTGATTCCCAGCGTATCAGTTGAAAGGATAAAGATGTATATCTACGTGATGGATATTGCATTAATAGGCACATAAATAAAGGTTGAAAAGTCATCAGGCAAACCTTTGAAGCTTATTCCCTCGCTTTTATGGCCCAGCCACAAGTCCCCAGACAGCGCCCTCCTTACTCTCCTGGGTTAGTGTATTGCTTGCCCAGAATTTTCAAAGCATTTTCAAAGAAGCTTAGTTGGGCGCTAGAAAGGTCGAAAGCACCTTTTCGCGGGAGTTGGCGGGAGTGCCCAGAGGTTCAGCGCGGCGGATAGGGTGAAACGCCCCTCAGCTCTGCCACCAGTTAGAAACCAAAGAGGAGAAATCACACTCTTCTGTTAAAGAAAAGATTCCCAAACTCTCATCCCTATTACACATCTGCGCGGGGGCCGGGGCCGCGGCGTTTGCGTGTGACACTGGACTTATATCGAGACCATTTCTGATTCAATTACAGATCGAGCACATCTGTATCAGATCACGGCGAGGAAACCGTGCTAGTTAGATCTGATTTCTGGGGAAGGCAGAGTTTGTACATTCAGGCTACAATCCTGAACCCAATGGAATAAATGGAAATAAAGTCCATTGGCTGCAACCATGGAGGACTGCATCCGCAGTACTGGAGGAAAGGAGCTAATGTGAAACAAATGCACAATTTGCACTGGAAAGTAACAAAAGTCAAGAAAAGGGGGAAAGGAGATGATTGAATCGTGCAGATTCTCAAGAGATTTAATTTATCTTTAATTATTATTTATTAGTATATATTGGGATTAGGAATAGTAGCAGTAGCAGCAAAAAATCTCTTCCAGTGACCCGCCTTAACTATAACATACTATTACACCGACAAGATACTATTTCTAATTAGTAATTACTGTTAGCACTAGCAGTTAATAGCACTGTGAGAGGTGTGCTTTTGTAGCACGAGATACCTGCATGTATGTAATATTATCCTCCTTACACTTGATAGAAGCATTACACTTTCTGTCCTCCCTTCTAACATTCTACTCTTCCATGTAAACTCGGAGGAACTTCACCCAATACATTTCACTGCTTCCAGTCCTGTCCCTGGAGCAAGATGTAACATGAAGGAACAAGAACAAATGCAGAAAAGGGGGTGATTTACAGTGTTCTTCTCAGCAAAAACCGCTTATAATGTAATTGTTTTCTGCCTGACTCCTCGAGGTGGTTACATGGCGGTTGGAAAGAACGATGAGATTGTGGGAGTTGATGCTTGTCAGTAGCTGCTGTCTTCATTATGAAACCCAATTCCCCATAGCTGGGGGAGGGGGTATTATGACTGAGCGAGCCTCGAGACACTTAACCCTACAAATATCTGGCAACGATCGCTTTTCAACATCTTTTTTAAGAGGGCAATAAAGGCAATGTGTATTTCACCAAGTCCTCACCTCTCCGATTGCTACCTCCAACCCTAGCGCAGTTGCCACTGGAGAATAAGAAATGAAGGGATAGAGGCATCATCTGTCCCTGTTGCTGACGGGCATCATAGAATGTGTCATTAAATCGATTAAGTCAGAGTGAATTTCTGAGTAGCTTGCAAGGGGATCCATGTTGCCATCGCTGCCCAAACTATCTTGCTTTTAAAAGGCACTGACAGCGACCCACAAGCTACTTACTCCAGAGTTAGTGTCCCATTGAACTCCATACTAACTCCGGAGTAAATGGTCTGTGGATCAGCGTCTGTATTGCTTCTGCAACCTGTTGCGTGACTCCCTCCTACCAGCACAAGCCACACGGATCTTACTTTAGCCTGGGGTTTTATAGCGACAAACAGCAAGAAAAATTGCAAACACCCCCAGCAAAGCTTTGGTTGCCGCCCCCTACCCTCCCACCCCATGGTGACCAAGCGGCAGGATCAATCCAACAGCGGTTCTGGTTCTGCGAGGGAGGGAGAGAACTGACAAGGAGGTTCACCCTGATTTAGAAATAAAGTGAAATCCAGTCGAGGGAGGTAGCATTTGAGAAGGAGTACACTCTCTCTCTCTCTCTCTCTCTCTCTCTCTCTCACACACACACACACACACACTGTCCCCTAATAGAGATATTTCCATTTCCCACTCTTCTAGATTGTGATTGTCACCAATATGGCAACTCCACCCAGGAGAGAGAATTGACTTTAGCAAGGTATATCAGGTCCCTAAGTAGGACAATTGGGTGGGTGGGGCTGCATGACAAGGGGAGCAGTTTGAGAAACAGAAAGAAAATCTGGAACACTTCTTATTTGGTGTGTGTGTGTGGGGGGGGTGTTACAGGGAGTCAGTGCCCTCCTTTAGCTGTGAATATACCACCCTTAGGTGTGGGTATGAGATAATCAGCCTGCTCCGTTTGAAGATGGCCCAGCGGTGTTTTAAAACGAGTGCCCCAGCCCTTGTTAATAGGGAATTGCTTTGGCCTCACGTCACAAAAAAGACTTTCGAGACTTTTATTGTACCGACTCCCCCCCCCCCCCTTTATTATCATCAAGCACCAGAGACAATTATTCGAGTTTTTATGAACTGTGAAGATTGATCACATAGTCAGTCAGGAAAATGGGGGCTTATTGTTTTTTTTGGGAGGGGGAGGTTCAGAGGAACGAAAAATCACAATGAATATTCCCCCAAAGCTAAGCCTGATTTGAATCCACACCAAGGCGTGCTAGATCTTCCAACAGGTTTCACCAAAATCAGCTACATTTTGTCAAAAAAGAACTGGGATTCATAAACAGCCCTGTGGCTAGTAAGTTGAAGGTGATGCATATTGTTCCCAAATCGCATGGGAACAGGGATGGTCAGGAAAAAGAATCCCAGCACAGCACAGGGATTGAATTCATTCTTTCCCTCCAGCTAGATGATTTCACCACTTTCCTCTTGGAAAGCTGAACTGGATTAAAATCGATTTAATAAAGGAGGAGGTTGGGGCAGGACGCAGGAGGTACCACTTTGCATTACAGGATGAAGGTGGCTTGTTTACACGGTGCAGGCAAAGGAATAGCCATGGTACTAGGGTATGTGAAGATGGGGAGGGTGAATTTCCTGACAATGTACACATAATAGGAGAGGCAAAAGACCTCAGGGGACCAGCCTAGAGACAGGCTGCTTCATTGCAGTTGGCAAAACTCAGAACCCGCGGGCAGGGTGGATCTGTCACATCCTTGTCAGGACCAGCACCCCTGAACTCACAATCTAACCCCCACAGGAACTGGCATTAACCCTAGTCGGTTTAGTTTTCTCTGCAGCTTGGAAAGATGCCTCCTCTCAAGCCGGCTTCCTACTTTGAGTTTGTTTTCATTGGCCACAATCCTAAGCGGGATCCGTGTGAGATCCATGCAGGCAGGTTCCGCACAGGATCCCACACATGATGATGCACGCAGCATGCGTGGGGCCATGGATCACCCCCATTACCTCCAGGCCATCTTTTTCCTTCACATTTTACAAGAGGAGAAGCTTCTCCCCCATGGACTTGTTTTCTTTGACCATTTGTGCTCCACAGGAACAAGAAAGAAAGAAAGAACGAAAGAAAGAAAGAATTAATAAATATAATATAATATAATATAATATAATATAATATAATATAATATAATATAATATAATATAATATATAACCCAGCCTTCTAAAAGCTGTGACCCATTGCTGCTTTACCTCATTTTGAGCTAGACTGTCATGACTCCAGTCCCAAATATATTCTGGGACATTTTATGACAGTTAAACCCCAAATCAAAGAGAGAGACCTTCTGTAGGGACCCAACTGATTTTTCTTCCTGTTCCGTGTTTATTACTTTTGGATATTTGATCCATGGGTTCGATTGCCGCCCTGCCTCCCAAAAAACAAACATCTGCCCGAAGAGATCTAACCCTGCTGCCAGCCTGCTAGATTGTCTCAAGTGGACCACTGAGTAGCCTGGGAGGGTCCTGCAATTCTGCAGAGCAAGGTGGAGTGTGCAGGGCAGATGGTGGGGGGGGGGCATTATAGATGGGGGGAAGGTTTGAAATTTGATTCATTTGCTGCTGGCTAGATGCCCCTGAATCTCAATAGAACTACTCTGGAGTAAGTGGTTTATAGATGAAGTGGTGCCCTCCCCGAAGCTAGTCTGACCATTTGCATTTGGAGAAATGAAATGGGTCTCAGTGATTTCTCAGGAGGGGTGAAAAGCTACAGTCCTTGACAACTACCAGACAGTCTCCATCTTGGGGTTGCTGTAGCAATGTCCACCTGGCAGAATTTAATGTCAAATAAGGTTTGTTTGTTTTTTCTCAAGGAAACGTCAGGGTTTGCGCAAAAGTGTCCTCAGGGATGAAAATTGTGTTTTAAGAAGAACCGATGAAAAAATGAAGGAAGATGTGGGGAGGGATGATTTCATTTATTTCTGAACTCCTGTGTATCATTGTTTGAATCTTTCTATACTAAATCACACGGGTGCTTTAAAAACTGATTGGGGTCGTGACCTTAAATCACAACCTAATTGTGAATGTTTATTTTAGTAGCAGAGAAGGTGTAACGACAGCGAAATCGACTTTACTGGGCCTAACCAAAGCTTACAAATAAGTTAAGAGTCCCTCAAGACACACTCTCACTTTGGATTCTTTCTTCTGGCCTGCCCCAGAATGAATAGTCAGATAGAAACAGACTTCTTCATAGGCACAACATGTCAGCACAACCATTCCTCCAGAAACAAATTTAAAGACCTTTTTAAAGATTAAACTAGGGGAAAGGCTCTGCTGATATGAGCATACTTACACACAGAAGGTGGTCCAGTAAGAGATTATCTGAACTAATTTGTCTCCATCTCTTACATTTGAGACTAACAGGTAACCACGTGATTTTTCAAGACAGAATATTATTGGGAAGAGTTAAATGGATAGGAGAATGTAAACTCAAAACTCCAAATTGGTCTCATTCTAGCCAAAGGAAGATTTTGTTGTTATTGTTTTGTTTTGTTTTGTTTTCCCTCAGATATCACTGAGAGCAAGACTAGGCCCTAATCTATCTACAGAGAGAATCTCAGGTTCACCTTAAGATAAGGGATCATCCATAAAGTATGGTTAAAAAGAGTGGCCCACTGTAGCCCAGGGGACTCATCAGCAGGTTTGCTTAGGCACTGCCAGGGACTGGCCTCAGGTGGGTATCTGGCTAGCTTGGGCTGCGTCCTTGGAAAATCTCAGGGGACACAGCCTAGGCATACCAGCATAGTATCTAAAATCAGGTTGGACTTGGACCGGGGAGCCCAGGGTTTAAATTCTATCTTATCTATGAATTAATTGGGTGGTCTTGGGTTAGTCATTATTCCTCAGCCTCAGTTACACATCTGTAAAATGGGAATAATAATGACTTACCTCGCAAGGTTGTTGTAAGGGTGAACTATATAAGAATTGTAAAGTACTTTGAACATTTAATGTGATATAGAAATGCAGAAATGTTGACTCATCATCATAATAAATATAATAATAATAATAATAAATAATAATAATAATATGGACAGCCCTTAATACTTCTAGCAGTACAATCCTCAACCATTAAAGAAAACAGGAGTTTTGTCATTGCCATTTAATAGCAGAGGAGTGCACCCTCAGTGTAAAAGATACCTTATTTGTTTATGTTGCTTTTAAAACAGACCAGTAGGCAGCACAAAGTAACAGCCAGGCATTCCTCATGTTTATTTAGCCCTTCCATTTAATATGGGTATCTTTATAGCAGCATAGATGACAAGGGAATGTTTGGAGTGATGTTTTTAAAAATGGCATTGAATAACTTTCAAGTAATACACAACGTACTTCTTGGATGGTCAGTGTATCCAGTGTACCCAATTCATGTTACTTGCATTGCTGCAGTTAGTACAAGATTTCATTACCAGTAAAAATAATAATAATTTTTTTAAAATAAAAAAATTGCTTAGCATGAGACAAAATTGTAGAGAGCTTTAGTGAATATTGTGAACAGAGGCAATAAAGAGACTATACATACAGTGCAAAATATAAATTTTAAAAACAAACAAAAATATTATTATTAAATAATAACAAACAAATCAATCAAATAAAATAATCATAATCATAATAAATTTCCTGTTTTTAAAAGCCCTTATCCATCCAAGCCTCACTCCAGTTTGACACTAAAAGTGGTCAATTATGTATCCAGCTCAAAGTGTTTCTGATCTATCACTTGGAGAATTACAACATTTTTTCCCTTGCAAAATCCTGACCCCACTGGCAAAACTCCCATTGACTTCAATGGTATTGGGGTTTCATCTGTATTCTTCGCCCTCTGTCTTTTAAAGGACATGATACATTTTGAAAGGATTAACTCTCTAAGCATTGGGCTGCTCGACTTTTTGTTTTGTGAGCTGATTAGCTCAGCTGTGCTTGTCTTTTGTAATTTGAGGTCTCTTCAGATGAGAATTCACTCAGCTAATTGAAAAATCGACAGCCTCTTCCTGTCCTGATCTTAGTTCTGGCTCAGTTGGTAATAAATGCACTTGGGAGGGAAGCATGTCCTCCTTAAAGGTAGCACCACTGGCAGTTTCTCCCTCGGCAGTTTCTCCCTGCTGCCTGTCTGTTTTTAAGGAGCAGACAAAACCTACATTTTCCTGAGAAAAGGAATGATTATAATGAACAGCACAGCGCCCAAGATTGGGGCTTCACTCTAGGAATATTAGTTTGGGTACTGATTGGCCAGCAGAGAGCATCCTATGGCCACATCTCTTCGGAATGCCCTCCCATTTCCCTAGTGCGGTAAGTGTCACTTTACCTTGCTATCATCTTCTGCCTGACTGCCTGCCTCTCTCCCTTTCCTGACTGAAATGGGTGACATAGGGAAAATCACAACTTGCAAGCACTTACTGTAGCTCCAGTTCAGAGGTCACGTTTGGAGGAAGGTTGCCTTGTGCTTTCAAAAGGCTGAGACATCACGATGTTTATTCTGGCTCTAATGATTTAAATCACCATGTAAGGCATTATATTGTCAGTGTGTAAGTGGTAAGAGAAGAGATGGCTGGGGACAGATATGATAGCAACTTACAATACAAAATCAAGAGTCATTCAGAGCAAGTAAATAGGGAGTGGTTATTTACTCCCCTCTCAAAATACTGGAACTAGGTGACACCCTGTGAAATTAGATGGAAGCAGATTAAAAAAGAAAAAAGGAAGTACCGTACTTTTAAACTCAATTTACAATTAACAGGTAGAACTTTGGTTCCCAGAGGATGTTAGCCAAGAGTGTAAATGGATTCATAAAGGGATTGGGTAAGTTCTTAGAGGAAAGGTCCATAAATGGCTATTAGTCAAATTGGTCTGGGCATGAGGCATTTGACACTTAGGCCATTTTTACACGGATGCCACCCACCCACCAACACCTATCGGATGGGTGGGAGAGCATCCGTGTGAATGGCATCAGGTGTGTGTGTGCGCTCCTGTGACCCACAGGACCCATCAACACCCACAGAGCATCCAGGAAGGAGCCAGCATGCTCCATGGGTGGAGATGGGTGGAGATGGGTATTCAACACCCACCCATCCATGTAAACGGCAAACACACATGGAAAAGGTTCACTGAAACCAGCGAGACATGACTAGAGAGGCCCCACAGGAGCCCACAAGCAGACACACTCACCGAGAGAGATGGCAACTGCCTGGCTGAGAGCACTTAAAAGAGAAGTGAGCAAGGACATGGGTGCACCAGCTCCCAACATGTCCTGAAGGAAAGCCACAGACAAAACAAAGGAAGCCAGTGCCACAACACGCACAGGAAGGGCCAGGGTAAGCAGAGGAACCCCGGGCTGCCCAGAGGAGGGGGCCCAGGCATTCAGTGCCAGGGATGGGGCAGGACGGCAATGGACAGCTCTCTCATACTGACACAGGGCAGAGGGTGTAACACAGTTCCGGCAGCACCTGCACCCCCACCCCAACCACATTCATGGGGCACAGGAAGGAGAGCACATCTGAGAGCGAGGTAAGATCAGGGGAACCCACCCACACAGGGGAGGGTATAGACAAGCCCAGAGCAAATGCTGGGGAAATGCTGGGCAGACAGCTGACAGCTTCACTGGTCTCCCTCCACAGGAGAGCACCCAAACCCTGACGCACAGCACCACCGGGGAGACAGCCGAGGAGGGCCTCTGTGGCAGTCAGGTAAAACAGCGAGAACCCCTAGGGAAAACGGGAGGGCAAGGAACACCCCACAGAAGCAACAGGGGTGCAGCAGGACAACAGCTCACCCCGATGCATTCCCCCAACAGGAGGCCACCTGCTCCACTGCCACAACAGCCACTGGGCAGACCCCACACTGAAAAGATGGATGCCCCCTCCCCAAGGCAGAACCCAAAAGGGGAACCCCTGGACCAAGGATGAGATCCTGGACTTCATAAATGGGGGGGGGCGAAAAGGCCCAGTATAACCTGGTATGCAGCTACAAGACAAAACAGGTATATGAAGCCATCGGCCTGGAGCAGAGCTGGCCCCAGACATGTGCCACATGTGCGGCTACACATGGCTCTGCGGCCAGCTGGGGCCCCGCACCTGCCTGGCTGGGCAGCAGGCTGCAGCCAGCTTCTCCCCCAATAAGTTCTTCTGCCTCCCCGCCATGGCTCTGGATCCTGGCCCCCATCCCTCACCTGCCTCTGCTTCCTAGTAGTGCTCCAGCAGCAGCAGCAGCAGCAGCAGCAGCAACAACAGCAGCAGCAGCAGCAGCAGCAGCAGCAGTGAAACAGGGACACCAATTGGGCTGGGAGATAAAGCTGTTTGTTTACAAACAACTCCTCCCCATGTGCATGATCAAAAGGTTGTTACCTTGTAAAGAAAGTTCTTCAAGATAGCTCCAACATTCTCACAACTGGGTTCTGCATGCTCACCCTATTCAAATAATAGACCACATGATGGTCTCAAGCTCCTCTAGTATAGCAAGCGCTCTCCCTCTCAGAATGACAGTTCCTTCCAACCCTTTCTAGGAATATAAGAAAAAAAAACCATGCAGGGCTGGAACGGTGGGTGTTGTGAGAATGTTAGGCCCCATCTCAAAGAACCTTGTTTACAAGGTAGCAACCTTTTGTTCTTCTTCAAGTGGCTCCTCACAGGCCATTTTTACATGACTCTGCTGGGTGGAGGGTCCGTTAGTGCGCCGGTCCATGGGCATGCACACAGCCTCACATACATCCCCACTCAACCCCCACTCACCCACACCCATAAAATAACCACCGTTTCCCCTGGTTGCTCTGTGCATGGGGACAAGTGGGGGGGTGAGTGGGGATGCATGTTAGGAAGGCATGCATGCACTCCCACTCACCATGGGTGCATGCACCACATTGTTCAGACGGGGCTCCCTCACCCATGAACATGCAGAAATCTGCATGTTCGTGGGTGGGAGAGGCCCGTGTAAAACGGGCCACATTCTCACAATTATCTTTTTTTAATGAAGTTATTGCTAACAGGAATACTGTCTTTAAATCTGCACCCCATGACCAGTTCATTTGCGTCCCCCATATAATCAATTAATGCTGCCCCGGGGGCAGAAATTAAATGGTTATGGGTGGGGTCATAATGTGCTTAATAGGTTAGCTGCATTTTGGGTGTCTTGTGTGTTTGATAGCAGCACCTCTGGACCAGTCACACCATGTGCGTGCATAGGCATGTTAGGAAGGCGTGCAAGACGCAACAGACCCTGGAGACCACGCTGGCTAAGCCCCCCCGCCCCTTCAGTAAGGCAGTGGATGCAGTCAGTCTCTCTGTGCCTGCCTCGCTGCCCGCCCAGCTGCCCCTGAAGTGGAAACAATCCTGGAGTGGTGGTAGACGCTTGGCTGGGGATATGGGGGGAAAAGCATTGGGAGTCAATGCTTGTCTATGGTTACTTGGAGGGGTGGAGAATGGGAATCCTTCCTGTCCAGAGGGAGTAAATTATATGTAAATTTACACATTTGCATAATCAGGTGGGGCCTAATTATGCAAATTAGACCCCACACCAAGACTTCGCACATGGCCTCACAAACCCTGGGGTCGGCCCTGCCCAGGAGATGCAGATATTGGAGTACAATAGGGATGTGTCCCAATGCATGTAGCAGGCAAAGACTTGAGGTCTGGATATAAACATATCAAGGACAACAATCTCAAGTCCAGCTGTGCCATGTGCACAATGGAGTTCCATGACCTGCTGGATCGGTTCCTCTGCATGGATGGGGACATTGTGGCCTCCCGCATCCATGGCACTGCGATCGCCAGGGGCAGACAGAGGGCAAAAACAACACCCCTGTTTATTTTATTTATTTATATTATTTATTTTAAGCATTTTTGAGTTGTCCCCCATGCCTATGGCATCTCGGGGCGATGTACAATTTCATAAAAACATTCCATAAAAACATTTTTAAAACAACACAATAATTTAAAGCTAAAACAAGATTTGGAAACAGCATTAATAAAAATAAAAATAAAAATAAAAATAAAAATAAAAATAAAAGGTAGGGGAGAGCCAAAACCCTAACCCCTCCTCCCCCCCCCTCCTCCCCAAAGGCCTGGATGAACAGCCAGGTTTTACAAGCCTGCTGAAATGTCAAAAGGCTTGGGGCCAGGTGAGCTTCCTCCAGGAGGGAATTCCAAAGACACGGCCCGGTCACCGAGAATACCCTCTCCATTGTGGCCCCTCGATTAACACGGAAGACCTCAAAGAAGGCACCCCCAGCAGACCAAAGGAGTCGCTTGGGGCATGGAGGGTGAGGCAGTCCCTGAGATAGGAGGGGCCCAGACCGTGAAGGGCCTTATAGATCAACACCAATACCTTGAATTTGGCTCGGCATGCTATTAGCAGCCAGTGCACAGGTACTCCTGTACTTGACCTCTTCCCATGCTACCTTACTGCCCTTTCTTGTGGCCGGGTGGGTACCATGTTCTGTGTTCCCCCTCCCACCATGTCATTTGGCCACCACCTGTGGTTACCTGAGTATGTGGGATGGCCCACCTGGGTGGCTGAGGGCCTGGGAGGGGGGTCATGGAGGGTGCTGGAGGGGAACCAGGAGTGGGGTGGGCTGGCTGACTGGGGACCCCCCTTGGTTTTGCTGGGGGACTATGGGGGGGAGGGGGTCCATATGGCCTTGGGTGGGGTACAGAAGCACCAGAGTCCAGAGCACAGGTGCACAAATTCCCAAAGCAGGGGGAGCCCACTGCCCTTGCCAAGGCCAGTCAGGTAGCGGGAGGGGACAGCCCTATCCTACTGGTGGAGGAGGCATCCCTGGCAACTGAAACGGGCAGCATCACCCTCCGTGTGCACCCCCAAAACCCATAGGATCAGAACCCAAAAGGACAGGGAGTGCACAGGGAATGGATAAACACCAGGGATGCCCCCCAGAAGGTGGAAGAATACAACCCAAGTAAGAGAACGACCCCAGGAAATGTGGGGAGGGGCCCGGTCCACAAGAGTTAGTGTCCCAGCTGGAAAGCAATACACAACTGACAGATCGCTATTGCTCATGCAGCTCAAGGGAACCTGGAGGTGCAGGAGGGAACCTGGTGACCCTGGAGGAGGACGTGGAGGAACCAGAGGCCATGCTGGAGCTCAGCGACCAGGATACCGATGGTAGGTTCACACAGACAAGGGCACAGTGGCGGGAGGTGGTGGGGTGACACAAAGGAGCCAGGGGCACAACAGTGCTTCTGGCCTCATCCCCTTCAAAGGCCAAGTCAAGGGGACAGCAAGGAGGGAGTTCAGGAACACCTCAGGAACACCACTCCACATGGGTGGAGATAGCACAGAGGACGGGGAGGAACACTGCCATGGAGGAGGGAAAGGGAGATGAGGCCGTGACCGAGACGGGAAACACATGCATGCAGGGATAATAGGAGCAAGGATGGGGGGGAATGTGCCATATTCCAATGTGGACTTGGAAGTACAAGGGGAGAACTCCAACAGAGCCAAGGCCAAAGAAGGAGCAACGGGGGGAGGGGGAGATCCCAGCACAGCCCCAGGAGCCAGAACAGGTAAACAGGAGCTGGTCCCCATCCCCAAGCTAAACACAGGTTCCCTTGCAGTTCACAGACAAGCAGCCTGGTCCATCCAGGAGTGTTGCCGTCAGGAGTGCAGAGAGGAACCAGGAGATGTGGTCCCACAACCAGTGGAGGAGGGAGGACGTTGGGATGGAACTACTGGCGGAAACCAAATGGTTGGCAGACTCGCAGAGCAAGGAGCAGGTCCTCAACAGGGAGGTACAGCTAGGGGAGGGGGAAAGGGACTGGAAACAAATGGCTGAAATGCTCACCCGGTTCCGCACAGACCACCTGTGGGACATGTGCCAAGCTGCTGCCCTCCTCCATGAGCAGCGGCTCGACAGGCAGGGGAAGGGGGAGGGCCTGTGTTACGCTGGAGAGAACTGCCGCAAGGATCCAGAAGTTAATAACTGATGCCCTGGAGGCCTGTTGGATGGATGGCTGCACATCAACACTATGGTGCCCTCTCATAGGTGACAATGTCCCTTCCCCAGTTCATCAGCCAACCTTGGTTTCCCCAGCAGCAACCCTACCGCGCCCAAGGCCATATGGACCCCCTCCCCCCATAGTTCCCCAGAAAAACCAAGGGGGGCCCCCACTCAGCCACCCCACCCCAATCCTGATTCCCCTCCAGCACTCTCCATGACCTCCCTACCAGGCCCCCAGCAGCCCAGGCGGGCCATCCCACATGCTCAGGTAAGCACAGGGAACAGGTGGTGGCCAACCGACATGGAGGGAGGGGGGAAACAGGACATGGTACCCATCCGGCCACAAGAAAGGGCAGTAAGGTAGCACGGGAAGTGGTGATGGACACAGGGAGGTCAAGTACAGGAGCACAAGAACAGGGGCACAGGAAATTGGTACCTGCTACAGCTAATGCTGAGTGTCTCATCCACAGGAGCTACCACCAGACCCAGCACTGGAGCGGCTGGTGGAGGTAGGAGAGCCCGGGCCAGGGAGTTAACAGTCACAGCGGGCAATGGCTGCCAAGGCCTGCAGAGAGCCATCCTCCAGTGGTGCTGTAAAGAGGGGATGTGGAAGACCCCGGAAACAATGAACCCCACCCCCTGTAAATAGTGTCTAAATAAATACATTGTACATAACATATCTGTCTGTCTGTTGTGGAGTCTGTACAGGGGGATGGAAGTGATGAGAGGGAGTCAGCAGCAAGCCACAGTGGTGGTTAATGGCAGGGAACCAATGGCAAACAGCTGTGGGGCAGGCAGGCCTGGCAGCTCACACATGTGCCCTATCAGACTGATGCATCCCTGAGGGCACGGCCCAGGGTAAAGAACAAGGGGCCAGGATGGCTGGTTCAAAGTTCTGAGTCATCAGCCACAGTGCTAGGGGTGATGGAGAGCTGAAGGTGACAGGTGGCCGTGGCACTGGCCGCAGCTGCCCACCAGCTGGTGGGTTTTGGCCTGGACCCAGGGAGGGTGCTCACCCTGCAACTACAGCCAAGGAGGGGTGGGAGCACACCACAGGGGGTCACCAATACTTTACAGGATGACACAGAACACACAGGTAAGGGTACAATGGGCCCCAGAACCCGGTAGTGAGGTCCATGGGATAGGGCAGCAGTAAATCACAGGAGGCCAGCCACAGGATGGGATGGAGGAGAGGGATGGGATTGCACCCTGTAGAGCCCCAGATGCTGGCATGGAGGGGATGGAGTGGTGTAAGGTTACCGGGATGTCAGGTGACAGTGTGAGATGTCACGCCATCACCTTTCCATCTCCACCAACAGATGATGGAAATGGCGAGGGACTACCAGAGGACCCAGGGTGGTGACAACCCTGCAAACTAAAACTCTCCATCCCCTCAGGACAGGTCATGGCACTCTACAGGGTCCCCACACATGCACAGTGCAGATAGAATGGTGTGAGAGTGCACAGACACACCACCATGGCCATTCGAGCTGGAGTACCAGGGATACCTCACCGGTGGTTTAATGGGATGTCCAGTGCACAAGGTATTAGGGTGCAGCAACGGGCAACCCTGCCATGGCATGGGGGATCAGGGACCCACCCCAGCATCTCACCAGCTTACAGGCCATGGCAAGTTAGGCAACTATTCACCTGCATAGGGCATCTCAGTTCTCCTCTGATATCCGCCTGAAGGCCCCACCCTGAACATGCTGGTACAGGGGCACAGGGCTCATTCTCTGTACAAGAGGGGGTAGTCCAAGGCAGTCTCATGAATCTCACAAATATTATGGAGTACACCGGCTGCCAGGACGAGGATGGGGGTGTGCTGGAGGTCAAACTAAGAGGCACCATCTGATCTTGAGCAGGCCGAATGTCCTCTCCACCACGCACCTTGCAGAGGCCACGTGCTCACTGAAGAGCACCTGATTGGGGGTGTGGGCAACGTGATAGGACCTCATAAACCATGGGGTCAGAGGGTAGGCGGGATCCCCTATAACAACCAGAGCCATGGAAATATCCTCAATAATCCTGAACATGTTCAGGGCTATCTCCCCATCAAACATCCTGGCATAGAAGGGGATGGGGCACAGGATCTGAGCATCATGGCTCCTCCCTGAGTGGCCTGTGTACACATCAGTGAACAGACAATGGTGGTCATCAACTGCCTGCAGGTTCACAGAGAATGCTTGCTTCCTGTTGAGGTAGTCAGTCTTGGTGTAGGGAGGGCGGAAGATTGGGATGTGCGTGCTGTCGATAGCACCAATGCAATGAGGGAAGTCCATTGCCTCAAAGCACCGGATCCCGTAGCTGGATGGCCCGCTCCATGAGTAGCTTGACAATGACGTCTCTACATTATGGAGTGCCCTGTTCACTGTCGCTGTCCCCACAGTGAATTGCTCTCTGACGCCCCAGCAGGAATCTGGGGTTGCCAGGCGCCACACTGTCATCGCCACCTGCATTCCACGGATTAATGGGAACAGCATGTTGGTAACTTTCCTGTGGAGTTGGGAGGCAAGGATGTCTCCAAGCCAGGTCAGCGGGGAGCGGGTCATTTGGAAGTGGTCGGTCCATTCCTCGTTGGTCCAGGTTGCCAGTATATTCTCCCAGCAGCCAGTGCTCTGTGACCACATCCAACCCAGCTGTTGCGTAGGAAGGGTCAGCTGATGGCCATAAACACTGAGGGGCAACCTGAAGAGGAAAAAGGTGGATGTGATGCGATGCTGTCTTCTCTGCCATTGCTTTGTGCCTGGCCTTGAACCTCCGTGCCCATCGCACCATTGCCATGCGGTGCAGGTTGGCTGCCCTCCTGCGGCGTGGCCCATGGGTATACCAGCAGGGGGCTGGGTGCAGGAGGTTGGCCCATTGCTCATACACCTGTGCCAGGAGAGAGAAGCATGTAGCCAGGATGGCAATTAGGGAAGTTTAGGGCAGTTTAGGGGCTTGCTTCACCCGATGTCGGTGGCCCTTTCCTGAGCTGGAGATGGCTGCCCTGAGAGCTGTCCTGAGCCGTTCGTATGTCAGAGCAGCTGCTGTCACAGGACACCACCTCCTGCCCCGTTTCATAGTGAATGCCCATATGCATGCCAGTGGCTACCTCCCGGGTCTCTTCACCTGGGAGGGCCTTTTCCAGGGGCCCATGTTCCCGAGTGCCCAGCACCCGCATCGTGATCCTGCCATTGCTGCATCCTTCATCGTGAATCCCCTCTCCTTGTGATGGAACAGTGCTATAGAACCCCCATGGTCGTGCTACTGGCTTCTGTTCCACTGTGTGACCCATCTGCCTCTCCATCTGTCTATTGTGGTGTGGTCTGTGGGTCTACCTACTGAAGTTTTCCTGCCAGGTCTGCCTGCGAACCCCATCAGACCCCATGAATCAGTAGTACTGCTCCTTTCATGCGCCCTGGCGTGTTATCCCTGTGTCCCTGGGATCTGCTCTCCCTGGCCGGTGTAGCATCTTACAGGTCCCTGTGCCAATAAACATTAGCCTTGTTTAGCTGCCTCTGTTTTCCTGCTGTATCTGTGGGCCCGTTCCACCAGCTGCTCTAGGTGCTGGCTGGTGTCTTGGGTGTGGTTTGAGGGGGTTGGGTCTTGGGGGGCTCGAAGTGGTGTTAGGGCGAGGTGATTGCTCCAACGGGGGCACATTGTCATCAGTATGGTAGGCGTGCTACTGTTATGGCCATCTGTACCTGAGTGTGTGTGTGGGGGTTAACTTCCAGCTCCGGCGCTGTGCGGTGCCTGTGCACCTTGCAGGCTCTTGCAGCTCGTGCTTCTTATTAGCTGGGTGTTACTGTGCTGTGGGGCCCTGCCTTTCACCCCTGCAACTGGCCTGGAGGTTTGGGGTCCATGGATGGTGGGGCCATGGGGGATGTGGATGGGCACTGTGCTGTTCTGTTGGGGTGGCCCATGCACCCTTGCACAGACATATGGGGAGTGCTTCCTAGCTCTGCCAGGTGGGCTGTTAGGTGGTATGGGCTCTTGGCTCTCTAGTGGGTGCTCCCCCCATGGTCTGACTTTCCCCACCATGTTGTTGCTCTCCCTAGCTGTGTTCCCCTGGCTCTGTGAGCCCCATGGCATGTTAGAGGACTTTGTTGTCTCCCACAGCAGCCTTGGGCACAGCCGGCCGTGCATTGGGGCTGTGTGGTTGATTGTGCTTGTATCCAGGTGCCTGCTGTCATCGCCCTCTGTGCCATATGTCACTGTGGTCAGTCCCTGGCTGCCTCTGACCCACTCCCTCTCGGGCGTTTTTGTTTGCTGAATGGGGCATGGTCCTTGCTTCTCTCCGTGTGCCACTGTCAGTTGTCCTACTGGCCTGGCCCCACTCTGGTTCTGACCCCATAGTGTGTTGTGTCTACTACTTCCTATTGGTCCCGCATTCCTACTCTTGCAGTCATGGAGGGGTGTCATAATTGGAGGGCTCTTGACCGTGGGTCTGGATGACCTTTTGGGTGTGATCCGCTTCCCTGTGTGCCCCCTTGGCCTCCACACTGGGGCAGTGACTGGGAGGGCACAGAGGGAATTGTTGGGCTGTTGTGAGCTTTTGGGTGGTGACCACCGTGATCCCAACTGTTGTTGTCAGATCCCCATCCCCATCTCCTGCTTCCTTTTTCCTTCTAGGGAATGACTGTGTTCCTGAGGGTGCTGTGGCTGTGGGAGATGACCGGTCAGCTCCAGCGGGCAGCTTCCGAGCTTTGTGCTGGGGCCAGGGTGTATCAGGAGATCTGTGAGTTACCCCCTGTGTGTGTGTGTCCGCCCTCTCTTTCCCCTGTATGTGTGGGCTCCCTGGATGTTGCAGCCTGTGGCCTGCCCTACTGGCACACTCCCTCTCCCTTTCCTTTAGTGGAGGCAGTGATTACCAACAGAACCAGGGAGCAGGAGGAGGTGGTCCAGCTGGTCCTGCATGTGCTTCAGCGGGTACACCTATTGGACCATGCCCAAGCAGATCGCTGGAGCTGGGTTCGGGGTCGCAGGCCATACTGAGGGCTTGGATCTGCCCCATCACCCCACCTTGTAGCCGCTCAGTGTTGGTGTTTGTTATTTGACATGAGCCTGTTGCTCTAGCTGGTGTCCTCTTCGGCTTGGCTCCTTGGTACCCTGTCCTCTGGGTTGCACCACCTCCTCTGTTTGCGTAGGTTCTTGTGTGTCCCCCCTCCCCCCACTGTCCCTGGCATCCTGTCCCCCCCTCCCTGTTGTCTGATGGAGCATGCGGGGGGAGGGGGGTGTCTGTCCTCATGACCCTTGCTTTATATGCCCCCCCTGGAGGAGTGTCTGCACCTGTGGGGGAAGGGAGGAGAGCGAGAGATACACACTCTGTGGTTGCTGATGCCTGGAGCTCATTGGCTGTTTCTCCCCCCTTACAGGTACTAATACAGGGGCTGGGGCACCCTTTGGGCGTCAGCCCGTGGGCGCCAGCCGAAGGGCGACACCAAAGGGTGTTGCCCGTTGGTGGGCCCGTTGGTGGAGCCGGGAGTAGCGTGGGCACCCCTCCCTTGAAAAGAGGATTGCTGGATTGCACAACAGAGTGGAAGGACTCACCCCCTGCAGACAGTCTTGCAGAAGAATAGTGCAACCATAGAGAGCGGCTGGCATAGAGTGGGAAGTTGGAGGGTGCGAGAGCGGGGATCCCGTGAACGGCGTCCTGAGCTACCTACCTGCTTCAGCTGTGCCAGAGACGGGGCCAGACCTGTGGGGAGAACAAAAGCAGTTGCTGAGCTTGTGTGTGCGGCCTCAGGCGCACAGCCGGGAGCGCCGGGCCACTACGGTGATTCAGGCAGTATCATAGACTCTCGGGTAAGGAAAGGGAGGATGTCTTCCCCCACCAAACTAAGACCAAAAAGGGGAGAATCGAACCAAAAACGCATAGAGACCTTTTTTCCCCGGGTGCGGACTGAAAACAGGGAAGCGCCACTGGCATCTTCCCCACTGGCCCTCAATAACCGCTTTCATCCCTTGCTGGAGGCAGAAGTAGAAACTGAATTAGTTCAGAAGAGGGAAACCTCAGGTATGCTTTGCGGTTCGCCGCACCTGGCTCCATCCATACCTCACTCCGCTGGTAGCAGTGTTGTAAACGAATCAGCTGATGAGAGACTAGTCATATTTCTCACGGACCATGTAATGCTTACTGCTGAAACTTTACAATTTGTTTTTCTTAAACTGTCCAAAGTTTTAACTAAATTGGAGTCACTCTAAGGGCTAGTGCGGGGAGGGCTTGGTAATATACAGCCTTCAGGAGGGGGAAATGTTTCATCTGCAGTTATATCTCACCCAGGCTGTTCGGACCCTGCTCAACAGGCAAATTCGAACTTGGAGCCTTCTGTACATAGTGGCCCCCTGAGGCAGCAGGAAAATTCCCCCCCCCCAGGTATTACGCACAGAAAGGACGGAGTCTTTTTGTCTATTGCTGCAAGCCCTAATATTCACAGTAGTGCACCAGCATGGCTGTAATTCCCCGTTGTGTTCAACGGCTTTGAATGTAGCAGAACACCTTCGGGTACTCCTAACTAAAACCCTTGTTACTAGGAGGGACATAGTATCGGTTGACCATATGATTTACACTACGGGCAAACAAATGTTTATTGTGACCTTTAAATCCTCTGCTATGGTTGCCGACATATTGTACCAAAAAAGTCAACTGGAGGAGCGGGGTTTTTTTGTATCATGAGCCTTCCAGCCTAAGCAGAATTCCCAGGAGAGGCAATTGCTGGAAGCTTGGGAGCGGAGTGGCAGACAGGACCAGATAAGTAGGGCTGGGGGTTCCTCGGATGGCCCAGTGCCACTACCTCCGCCCCCTATGCCTACCCCTGGAGGCCCAATTAAACTGCTGAGCAAGATGGGCAGCTCCTCCCAGGGAACCGGAAGATCATTTTTGAATAGGGGACTGGGGGACATTTGTGGGGCGGTTGGGAGACGGGAGCGAGATAAGAAGCCCGGTAGTCAGAGTCGACCAGATGTGAGGGGGGATATGGGGGGAGTTCTGCCAGTTCTCCCCCAGGTACCTCTACCAAGGGACATAAAAAGATCTCCAGCTAAAAACACCGCACCCACCCAGGTATCGGGGGAACCCCGGTCTTTTTGGGCTCAGGGAAGTAGGAGCGGGGTACTGAGGGGAGAGGTGGGAGAGGGGAGAGGGCGTGAGAAGCCCCCCCCCCTTTAGCCTGCCCTCTAACTCCGGCCTTGGCCACAGCTCCTCTGCCCCCCAGTCCCCTGTTTTGCCACCTCCGGCGCTGCCCCCAGTAGTGGGCCCCTCTCGAGATAGGGAACCCCTACCCTCTCCATCAATTGCAATCCAGGCTTGTTTTCTAGATCGCCTGGAGTCCCTCAAACTTCAACTAGGGGAGATTAAAAAATCTCGGAGAGGTAGAGCACAAGCAACTTCCCCAAAACTTCCATTGGAAGAAATGGAAGAACAAGGTTTGCACCCCTCATTATCCCTACTACTCACTTCATATTCCCATTCAGTCATCTGGACATCAACTGGGGATTTCCATTCAGTCAGCTGGACATCAACTGGGGACATCAACAGGGTTGGGAAGCACAACATAGAGAGGACTATACAATTTTACCCCCTGGTATGGAGGACGAACAAGGTGCCCAGTTGGGGTTGCAGGCCCAGGAAGGGAACTCTTTGGGGAGATCAGGTGAGCAAAACGTCTCTCGAAGTACCTCTAAGAAGACTGCTCAAACCGAATTCCCATCAAATGGGTCAGTAAATTCTTCAGAAGTTCCAGTAGGAGATATTCAGGTGAAACCCTGCACCTGCCAACCGCCTGAACCCAAAATGAGTCCTGTGATGGAAAGAAGCCCCTCTGTAACAAGGGTGTTGAGACAACGCTCGAGACCACCCCCCAAACAATGATAGTTGTATAAGCCTGATGCGTCAATTACCATCATTTCCTGGAACATATCCGGATTGAAGACGTATCATTCTGACCCAGAGTTCTATAATTTTTTCCACCAATGTGACATTGCTCTGCTGCAAGAGACCTGGCTGATCGCGGCTCCCTTCCAGGACAAATGGAGGGGTTTCGAGGTACATTGGGTGAATGCACTCCCTTCTGAAGTGCAAGGCCGCCCAAGTGGTGGGCTGGCGCTGCTAATAGCTTCTTCTTTGAGGACCCAGGTGAAACGTATCTGCTCCATAAAAGCATACTTTGCCCTTTTTTATTGTTGCTTGTCGAATGGGAGAGAGATGCTGTTGGGTGTGACGTACATCCTTCCAGAACACTCGGTTTATTACTCCTCAGATATTTGGTTTACAATGTCTAACCAGGTGAAAGAGGCACTGATTCAATTCCCTGACGCTTTGCTTTTGATGGGAGGTGATTTTAACGCCAGACTAGGTGATCCAGCCTCTCAACCGACAGCCCTTAGGTCAGACAACTCGGCGGACCCCTGTTACGTCCCTGAACGAAATTCTAGGGACAAAACGGTGGGTCCAAGGAAGGACAGGATGGATGATTTAATGACAGACCTAGACATTGTTATAGTAAATGGACGTATACAGAAGGACTTGATAGGGAATTTTACTTACAATTCAGCTTTGGGGTCTAGTGTCTTAGACTTATTCCTGATTTCCCACTTTTCTTTTTTCTTGGTAGAGAAATTTTCTGTGGTACCAATATTTGTATCCAGCCACTCTCCCATTAGCCTGGTCTTAGGTGACCCTCGAATCAGTCCGGAGGGACAAATTACTACCAGTCCAGATGATTCCCCCTGTTCGGAGACGAACCAAATGGTCGGAGGACTTAAAGGCAAGGGTGGTTCAGTTTATGAGCTCCCCCCAGGTAGAGACTATTAGGGCTGACATTCAAAGATCAGGACCAGATATAATATATTGTTTTCGGGTTTTGATAGAATTATTGCTGCCGAAGCTCACTATGCAGATTATTCCAGATAGGAGTACAGTGCCAGTTGCAGTTACTCCTCCTTGGTTTGATGCGGAGTGCCAGAGCATAAGGTTCCAACTAAGATGCTTGGCAAGGGAAGTGAAGGTGTCCCCTAGTTATTCCTTGAGGTCAACTCTAACCCAAAAGAGGAAAACTTATCGTCAGTTGTTAAGGGAAAAACTGAAAAGTGCTCAAGAAGCACTTTGGGGAAGGCTCATTAATGCAGCAAAAGATCAAAATCTAAGAGAATTCTGGGAAATAATGCACTCCCTCTTCAAAGGGGGAGGATTGGGACATAGAGGCCTGCCCGCACCAGAAGCTTGTAGGTGCTCTACGAGAAGCAGGAGAGGCTGCACAACCATGAACTAGAGACCTTCCAAGCCACCTCCAAGGGCCAAGCCCGGCCCCAACACCAGGCCGAGAAGCACTGACCCAATCTGGACTGAGCCTTAGGGTAAGAGGTCAGGCAGGGAACCTCAGTGCAATTAGAATGTGTTGGTTTGGATTTGTTGTATGACTTCGCACTGTTTGATCAACAGCCTGAGTCTTATGCATATTTTCATGTAATATATTCTTGGTAATCAAACCCAGCATGCTTGCGTGTGTTAATTTGGCCTTTTGGGGTTCCTAAGTGGGGATACTCTATCTGGGTGAGAGCCCGGACAAACCTACCCCTTTTAAGATAACCCCGCTGTGAAACCTCCCAAGCTACAAGTGGCCAGAGAGGGGTCTCTGCACTATGGCTGGGCAGGAAGGTGAAAAGGAGGCATTGCTGGGGAATGAACCGCCAGGAGCTCCCTGGTCGCAGGGTGGGTTTTTCTGATCACGGGGGCAAAGGACCGGGGTGGGGCAGCCTAAAGAGAGAAGGACCCGCCAGCTCCGTGACAGCATGTGCTTAGGTGCTATTCTGTATCCAGCTAAAACCTCACTGATTCAAGAAAAATGTGGACAGATGGAAAACTCCTAGCACAGCTCTCCAAACAGAAACCCCTCCATCACGATAATGGCTTTGTAAGATACCTACATTGGTCCAGGGCATAGTTCTCTGTTAGTTTCCAGTATTGGGCACGACAACCCTCCACCAGTAGTCAATGGGAGTTTTACCAGTGATTTGAGTGACGGAGGATTGCAACTTGAGTGTCTGTTAGTACTAGCTCCTTATTAATTATTATTATTATTAGCAAGCATTTATATAGCGCAAGCAATGTACCTGGCGCTTTACAAAGTAATGGAATAGACACAGTCCCTGCCCTAGGGCTTATAATCTGAAGGGGGGGGGGAGAGAGAGAGTCGAAGAAATGGGAAATCCTTCAAATTTATTTTTATTTGGCAAAATCGACCTGAAAACTCCCCAGGTGTCACTTATGAGTATGGTCAAAACCATGCTGTTTACTCAAAAGTAACTAAGGCCCTTTTAAAATGGGCAGGAACCAGGCCAGTATGTGGCAGGTGGAGCGCCGCTGCAGGGGCGATGGGTGGGGGGATGGTGCAGATGGGCATACACCCATCCACCCACCTCTGTGCATGGAGCAATCTGCCTTTCTGCTGGTTGCTTCATGCGTGGGTGATGGTTAGAAATGGGTGGGTTGCGGAAGTGCGCACGCACGCACATCCGCCCACTGTGGTGTTTACTCAGGCAGCCCCCATGCATGTACACACAGCGGACCAGTGCATGCATGTGTGGGTCCATCTTGTTTAAGAAGGGCCTAAGTCTTTACTCAGAGAAACTCCGTTTGTTGGATGAAAGATTTAGGAAGAACTTTAGGATTTGATCCTCTGTTTGGGAATTATAGTATGTCACAGATTGAAGGCAGAAAAGTCCACAAGGATATATGATGGGACATGACCAAGCTGTCATCTGGTGGAGGGGAATCTTGTATTGAGCTGAACTTGAGAAATTCTTCTCTCCAGGCCTCACAAAATTAGTAAATTGGAATTATTCCAAGCAACACTGTATCCATTGACCATATTTTTCTCCACTGGGGTCATAAGGAGATCACATGATCTCAGATATTTTTTATGAGTTTCAACTAAGTTCCATAGAGGAGAAAGTGGGTTGCAGACTTGCAGAAAGTAGGTTGTGTCTGTACCCAAGTTATGAAATCTCAGAAAGCTCAAGACAAAATTAAAGAAAATTGGCTCCTAGAGCAAGCTCCATATTAGAGGCAGGTACGTACGGTCAATGTTCAAAATCTGGCTTGTGCTTTTTTATCTGGCCCCTTCCCAGTTCCTGGATATGGATCCAGCCCCTGCCCTCAGGCACTGAAAAAGTGATCTCAGTAGCAAAGAGCCAGGATGAGGGCATACACTCATGGACAGGGGAGGGATCTATGACATAGAACAATGAACTGGACCCTTCTACTCCTTCTCCCATCTTGATCACGTCCATTAAGCACCTCCAACTCCCATCCAGCTCATGGAACTTGTACTAGTTTTCATAGCGGTCCACAGGAAGGAGAAGGTCCCCCACCCCTGATTACTATACTGGACAGGACCAGTTTATCTGGTCACAGCAGCTGCACTACTCAGTCTAAACTCCCTGCCCAGATTCCCACTTCATCCACCAGTTGCCTATCAAATCCCTCATCTACACCCCCCTCACCTCTCTGGACACCTCCACCTTGCCACAGCACCTTCCCAGGCCCTTCTCCCATTCCATCCCAGTTCCCTGTGATGACTGATGCACTGAGGTGGCCTGGAGTCTTCCCTCCCTATCCCCAGGGGTATAGGCAGAATAGGTGAAGCAGGTGCAGCCTCACTGGGCCCATAACCCTGGAAGGCCCACATGTATGTAGAGTGGACATGCATACTGGAGTGGAGTGCCTCACATGGGGTCCATTTAATCTTCTGC
This sequence comes from Sphenodon punctatus, assembly GCA_003113815.1. NCBI lineage: Eukaryota > Metazoa > Chordata > Lepidosauria > Sphenodontia > Sphenodontidae > Sphenodon > Sphenodon punctatus. The sequence goes on from QEPC01014460.1 coordinate 391,427, forward strand.
ACCAGGGCCCACCCCCAGTACCTAACTATGCCCCTGCCTACCACAATATTCTCCAGAAGGAGCAAGGGAAGGAAAGCAGATGCACAGACTCCACTTACCTGCTGGGTATATGGAATTGAGGGCTGGTGCATAAGGGGAAGAATGAAATGTACATGCATGTCAAATTTGTTTTGGAGGATTAAAGATGTATATTCTAGTCTTCTACATGACTACAACATACTTTTGCCTGTCCCAATATTTCACCCACTATAGTAATGGTGGGTAGCCAAAACTAATCAGAGGGCCACAGGTCCAACCCTTAAATGCCTCTAATAGCTACAAGAGAGAACCCTGAAACCCATCCTAAGTCCAACAGGACTCAGCTGGTGCCTGCTTGGCTCAGGTCAGCTCTGCCTCCTAATAGTGCTACAGCAGCAGCAGCAACAGCAGGGGGACACAGATCTGACTGGGAGATAAAGCTGTTTGTTTACAAACAACTCCTCCCCATGTGCATGATCAGAAGGTTGTTACCTTGTAAAGAAGGTTCTTTGAGATAGCTCCCAACATTCTCACATTCTGCATGCTCACCCTATTCAAATAATAGACCACATGATTGTCTCAAGCTCCTCTAGTATAAAAAGTGCTCTCCCCCTCAGAATGACAGTTCCTTCCAACCCTTTCTAGGAATATAAGAAAAAAATTCCACGCAGGGCTGGAAGGGTGGGTGTTGTGAGAATGTTAGGACCCATCTCAAAGAACCTTGTTTACAAGGTAGCAACCTTCTGTTCCTCTTCAAGTGGCTCCTCACAGGCCATTTTTACATGGCTCTGCCAGGTGGAGGGTCCATGGGTGCGCCGGTGCGTGGGCGGGGTGTGCATACAGCCTCACACACATCCCCACTCAACCCCCACTCACCCCCACCCATAGAGTAACCACCATTTCCCCTCGTTGCTCTATGCATTGGGACAAGTGGGGGGTGAGTAGGGATCCATGTTAGGAAGGCACGCATGCACTCCCACTCACCATGGTTGCATGCACCGTATTGTTCACACGGGATTCCCCCACCCATGAACATGCAGAAATCTGCATGTTCATGGGTGGGAGAGGCCCGTGTAAAAAGGGCCACATTCTCACAACTGTCTTACTTATATTACCTTAGGTAGGAATTTAGGATGTAAAGCAATATCTATTCTATCTCGGAAAATCTGCAAATATGGTTCTGAGATTATTATGGCTGCTATTTCACTAACTCTCCTTAATGAAGTTATTGCTAACATGAATACTGTCTTTAAACCCGCACCATATAACCAGTTCATTTGTCCCCCCATATAATCAATTCATGCTGTCCCCGGGGACACAAATTATATGGTTATGGGTGGGGGGCAGAATTAATTGATTATATGGAGGCAGGGACGCAAATGAACTGGTTATGTGAAGAGGGCAGTGTGAATTAATTATGGGGGCAATATATATATATATTCATGGCATAGCACGCTTAATAGGCTAGCTGCATTTTGGGTGTCTTGTGTGTTTGAGAGCAGCACCTCTGAACCGGTCACACCATGTGCGTACACAAGGCACAGATGGTACGGGCAGCAAGAAGCAACAGGCCCTGGAGGCCAGGATGGCTAAGCTCCCCCCCAGTAAGGCAGTGGACGCAGTGAGTCTCTTTGTGCGTGCCTCACTGCTCGCCCGGCTGCCCTTGCAGTGGAACACTCCTGGAGTGGTGGTAGATGCTCGGAAAGCATTGGGAAGCCATGCTTGTCTATGGCCGCTCGGAGGGGTGGAGAATGGGAATCCTTCCTGTCCAGAGGGAGTAAACGTTATGTAAATTTACACATTTGCATAATTGGGTGGGGCCTAATTATGCAAATTAGGCCCCGGCACCAAGTCTTCGCACATGGCCTCATAAACCCTGGGGCCGGCCTTGGGCAGAGGCAAGTGAGTACCGGAGCCATGGTCGGGAGGCAGAAGAACTTATTTGGGGAGAAGTTGGCTGCAGCCTGCTGCCCAGCCAGGCAAGCGTGGGGCCCCAGCTGGCCACAGGGCTATGTGCAACTGCACATGTGGCACATGCCTGGGGCTGGCCCTGAGGTCAGGCACATTCCTGGTCCAAGAACGTTGGGCTTAGGTTGGAGTACCCTGTGGCAGGTTCCACTCCTCACAGAGCACCATGATGTCACAGTGCTCCATGGTGCTGGGGGAGGAGGGGTGTATGCAGGGCCCCGAGGGAAACGCGGGTCTGCGATTCGCAGATTTCCCGCGGAATTCCCCTCCCCCTGCAGAATCTCCTGCCCCGCTTACCCCAGCGCAGAATTTGTAGCCTGCGCTGGGGAGATGCGGGACAGGAGATTCCACAGGGGGAGGGCAATAAACCAACTCTCAGGGCTTCTCCTCCCCAGCCTGCAGGGCTTGCCTCCCCCCGGTTTAAAAAATTAATTTACTTAGCCGGCAGCAGCT
>QEPC01014460.1:395329-427952 GCA_003113815.1 Sphenodon punctatus
AAGCAGAGATCAGGAAAGGTTAAAGTGACACTCACACTAACTCACTATCTCTACTCCCAATGCCCCTAGTGGTCATTAGGGTTTGTTAGTGCAAAAGGGTGATGTCATCTGGAGCTGTTTCTCCAACAGAATTGTGCCCAGAAAGCTATAGGCAGCCAGTGCAGACTTTGGAGTCAGAGCACTGGTCTAATGTTCCTGAAAGGAGCCGAGCTGCTGCATGGTGCATCAGCTGCAGCCTCCGAAGAGTCTTCAAGAGCAGCTCCATGTAGGGTGCATTTCAGTAAACTAGTCTTGAGGTGATGAAAGCATGGATGACAGTGGCCAGACTGAAATCAGAAAGAAAAGGCTACAGCATTCTCACCAGATGGAGGCAATTAAAAGTGCTCCTGGCCACCAATACCACCTGGTATTCCAGTGGCAGTGAGGGATCCAAAAGCACTCCAAGGCTGTGAACCGGATTGACCAGTGGAGGCTGGACCCCATCAATAACAGGCGTCCCAGTCCCCTCCAAGTCACAAGACCAAACAACCATCATCACTTCAGTTTTGTCAGGATTCAGCTTCAATCCGGTCACCCTCATTCAGTCCCCAACAGCAGCCAGACATCGAGTAAGCACTGAGACTGTGGGACCTGGGTCAGATGAAAAAAAGAGGTAGAGTTGAGTGTCATCAGCATATTGATGACATCTCATCCCAAATCTCCAAATGACCTCACCCAACAGCCTCAGATACATATTGAACAAGAGGGGAAACAGAATAGAACCCTGCTGAACCCCACAGGGGAGGTCCTGAGGGGACAACAAGCAATTGCTTATCACCACCCACTGAGACCTTCCCAAGGGGAAAGAGAGGAACCATTCAAGAGCAGTTCCGTGCACCTACTAGGTCCCACAGTCGTGTCATCAACTCCTCATGATCAACTGTATTAAAGGCCACTGAAAGATCTAACGAGATCAACAGCATTCCCCTTGTCCATTTCGAGATCATCGACCAAAGCCACAAGCGCAGTCCCAGAGCTGCCGGGCAACCACTCATTCAATAATCTTCCCTAAAAAGGGAAGATTAGAGACAGGTCAATAGCTGGCTGGGGAGGCAGCGTCCAAAGATGATTTCTTAAGCAGGGGCTGCACCACCGCTATTTTAAGGGCATAAGACATCCTCCACTCCCATAGGGAGGCACTGATAACCCAGCCAACAGCAGTCCCAATGTCTCCTGGCTGGCTTTCACCAGCCAGGGCAAGCAAGGATCTAATTCACAATGATTTTGTCTGAAAAGTAATTAATAAAAATGACACAGCAGGCAGTAGATGACTCTGTCCTGGTGGAGACAGACTGGGTTAACCAGGACCCTTACCACCTGGAACAGCTCTGCTAGATGACACTTTGCAGATGCTATGATAGCAGAGAAGAAAGCTTTCTTTGTCTAACTCAACTAATATATAGCCATCGACATGGTGGCTGCCGCAACCCATGGTCTGACTACATGGCACTTCCTTCACCTCTGGATCACCCGCCACAACTCTATGGAGTTGCCCGGAACTGGAAATTGACTAAGCAGAGTATCTCCCTTCAGCCTTTTCCCTGGAACAGGAGAGGGAATGGTTTGGAAGGTTTTCAAGGCTAGACACCTGTGACACAATCCAGCCTGAGCTCAACAGACCTGACTGGCCCTGTTCGGCCTGGGCTGGGTTGGGTGCTCTGTCTGCCTAAGCCACTCAGATCTGGTCTGGACCAGGCTCCCTAGCTACAGAAAGAGCCACCCCCTCCAAAGTGCCAAGTTGTCACAACACTCCGTAGGGAGCATGGCTAGGCTGGAAAGAGGTGAAGGAATGTCTTAAACCTGCCCCTTCCCCAATGTTGCAGCACCCCTTATGGAGCATTATGACTGCTGTGTGAACCTGCTGCCTCTCCCTCCCCATGAAATGTCATAACATCACTTCGGGCCCAGGTTTGGAAGAACCTAGCTGCATCGGACATGTACTCAAGTTGGTGCCAATGCAGTCAGGCTCAGGTCCAAATTCCTGATTCGAGCAGGGCTCTTTTCTAATGCTACTCTAGGAAACTCTTTTCGGAGTTACCTGTGTCAACCTCCTCAAGTCTCTTGGTCATACCCCTTTCTTTGTTCTCAGGGAGCAGGGCTTCCCATGGTTGCTTGGTGGGGTTTTTGTTTTCTCTGAGAGAGAGGAGTCTACACCCAAGGCCCCTCAAACTGCAGGCTGGGACCTAAGTGGGATCATGTCTTCTATGGCTGGGGACACAAACTTTGTTGATATTTGCTATTCTTTGCATGTTTTTGTTACTCTCTGGGAGGAGGGGGCTCACAGGATGATGGTTAAGTTCTAAAATGGGGTCATGCAGGAAAGAAATTGTGAGAACCACTGGGCTATACAGTAACTGTCTTGTTTTGGAGGTTTGTCAGCAAGCCATGACAGTTAACCCCAGGAGGAATTACATAAGGAAATATTGATAATTTTAAAAAGAACTGAATGTTTTATAACCAGCTATAGTATGCTTACCAGAGAATGCTGTGCAAGCCAGTAGCATAACAGGTTTCAAAAAGGGATTGGATGAATTTTTGGAGGCCAGATCCATAAAAGGCTACTAACTATGTTAGTTAGGGGAACAATACCTTGATTCTCAGAAGCTGGGGGAGTATGACAGGAAATGTATTACTCCATTGTATCTTGCTGCATACTCCTCTGAGGCAACCGAGGCTGGCTGCTGTCAGAGACACTTTCCTGGACTAGATGGACCTTTTGTCGACCCGGTAATGGCACTACTTATGCTCTTATGATGCCCACTTTTTAGCTACTTGGCTTTGTTTAAGAATTTTAATTCATCATTTGAATTTCAATTAATTTAAGTGCATTAAATATTAATGCTTTATCAATTGGAACATAACTGCAAGACACAACTATGCATGCCAATTTTTTGTGATATAATCACAGGAAATTATTTCAGTAAGCAGAGAGCCAGTGCAGTGTAGTGGTTAAGTGTGCAGTACTTGGATTGGTAGAGGAAGAACCCAGTTCAAATCTCACCTTATCCAGAAACTCCCTAACTAATATAAAGGGTGCTCAGCAGGTGAAGCTCAGCCACCACTGTGGGGAGCAGAGGAAAGAAGCAATGAGAGTTCCCCTTTGCTGGCAAGTGGCTCCTCTTCACAGTTGGGTGACTTTGGGCCAATCACAATATTCTCTCAGTCTAGCCTACCTCACAGGGATGTTGTGAGAATTAACAAGTTGTGTTGAATTGTCCTTTGTGAAGCACTCTGAGTGCCATGGCAGGGTGATGCTATATACAAATTATTATTAGATAGAAAAATAATCAAGGACATTTTTTCTTTACACATATTGTGGATTTCAATTCTGACAGACCTGACTTTTTTTTTTTTTTTTTAAATAGACCTGACTTTTGTTGTTTTTAGATTTGCAGTTAAGTGATTGGCATTGACTATGTGCCATCACAACCCCTAAGGTCAGCTTTGGACACCCTCTTGCGAGTTCCATCATTGTACCAAGTCTCTACAGCAAGAGCGTGCAGAGAGGCATTCTAGTGGCTGTTCCAAAGCTCTGGAACTCCCTTCCCCTGGAGTTTTGCCAAAGCCTGAGCATTTTCCAAAGGCAATGTTAGACCTACTAATTTGGCCAGGCCAAGCAGATGGGGGCAAATCACTAGCTCTTTCCCCAGGACTTCCCTTACTCCTAGGTCAGCCAAGGTCTGGACCACACTCACAGTCTTTCCCACCAACCTTTGATGGTCAGAAATCAAAAGCAACTGAAGTTCCAGTTTCACTTTACCGTTTTTCCATGATTAGCTAAAGGTGTCTGAGCTGCTCCCTTCCCCAAGATTCCTAGTCCCTGTTCACTTGATCATTGTCCCTCTCTACTCCTACCAATTCCCTCCCTAGTCACTTAACTTCTCCTACAGCACATCATCACTCAAAAAGATTAGAACTGGAAAGCAACTGTGAAGAGGAGCCAATTGCCAGCAAAGGGGAACTCTCATCCCTTCTTTCCTCTGCTCCCCACAGTGGTGGCTGAGCTTCACATGCTGAACACTCTTTACATTAGTTAATTTTGACTGTAATCCTGAATCCACAAGCTCTTCAGTTCTATGGATTTATCAATTTAAGCAGTTTCAGGATTGCAGCCTATATTAGCACCATGTGAAGGCCATGCTTGTGCTTACTGGTGGTGATGGCAGGTTACAGGGACTGTCGCCGTAACATATCTTTAAATCAGCTTTAACAAGTAGGCCATTCCCCTAGTACAGCGATGGGGGAACATTTCCCTCTTGGGAGCCACTTTGAAAATTAGTAAAAGCTCCGAGGGCCACAGAGAAGTTGGGGCGAGGGTGAATACAGCGTGCATTCAAGGAAAGGAGGGTCCAGATTATGCATCTATGCCATGAATCTGTCCCCTATCCTTGTGTGCATGCCCTCATCTCTGTTCACGTACCCTGAACTCAGCTTTTCAGTGCTTGGAGGTAGGAACTGGATCTAGGGGCCAGATCCAGGAATGGAAAGGGGCCACATAAAAACTTGTCAGGGGCCGCATTTGGCCCCCAGGCCTGAGGTTCCCCACTCCTGCCCTAGTACCACCGCAGGAATGTTTCTGGTGCTGTAGACATCATACTTTATTTAGCAGCTGTTTCAGTGTACTCTAGGGAGGGGAGCTGTTTCCAGTGAGAGGTCTCTGCCTACGATAGGATTAAAATTACTCTGCTAAGTGTAGGGTCCTCATCAAGAAGGCTCTCCCATATCACTCCTTCAGGGAAAGGGCATGGGTTAGTCCACATGATGAATAACAGGCTTCAGTGCCTAGCAAACACCCAGTAAGCTTGCAGGATTCATGTAGACCAGGGAGCCTGTATGCTAATTTTATTTATTTATTTCAATATTTTTAACCCGCCCCCTCCTGTCAAATGGCAGCTTGGGGTGGCGTATAACAGATAAAAATAAAATAATATAAACAATATAAATAGTTAAAATTTAACATTAAAAGAGGCCAGACTAAACCCACCAACCCCCAGTAACAAAACAAAAAGGAAACAAAACATCCCCCCATCCACTACTCGTCTCCCTCGCTGAATGCCTGGCAGAACAGCCAGGTCTTACAATGTTTGCAAAAGGAGGGGAGATCTGGAAAGAGGTGGATCTCCAGTGAGAGGGAGCTCCACAGTTGAGGTGCAGCCAGCCACTGAAAACACCCTCTCAGAGGTCGCCACCTGGAAAACTCGGGGAACCTCCAAAAGGGCATCCCCAGATGACTACAGGGGTTAGTCCAGGACACAGAGGTTGAGGCAGTCCCGTAGATAAGCAGGGCCCAGACTGTATAGGGCCTTAATGGTAATCACCAGCTCCTTGAATTGGGCCCAGTAGACTATAGGCAGCCAGTACAGAGAATGGAACACCAGTGTTATATGCTCCCGATGGCCCATCCCCATCAGGAGACAAGCTGCCACATTCTGCACCAGCTGCAGCCTCCGGGACGTCACCAAGGGTAGCCCCAAATAGAGTATGTTGCAGTAGTCCAATCTCAAGGTAATAAATGCATGGACGACGGTGGCCAGGTTGGGGCCTGAAATATATGGCCGAAGACGACAGACCACATGTAGTTTACAAAAGCACTCCTCGCCACAGTTGCCATCAAAGCATCCAGAGAGAGCTGTGAATCGAGGAGCACTCCCAGGCTCCGAACCTGAGGGACCAAGGAGGGATGCACCACATTGATGATGAGGGCCTACACTCCTTCTCCCCTCCCCACCAGCATCACCTCTATCTTATCGGGATTCAACCTCAGATGGCTTAACCTCATCCAATCCCCTACTGCAGCCATGCACCGGTTAAACACCAAGACAGTCGGGACTGGGTCAGATGAAAACGAGAGGTAAAACTGGGTGTCATCAGTATACTAATGACACCCAACCTCAAACTGTCTCACGAACTCGCCCAGAGGCTGCATGTACACATTGAACAGGAGAGGGGACAGAATAGATCCCTGTGGCACTCCACACATGACATCCTGGGGTATGATGTAGACTCCCCCAGCACAACACGCTGAGTTCTACTGGCTAGGAAAGAGCAGAACCATTCAAGAACTGTCCCGCTCACCCCTGCACGGTTCCTCAGGTGAGTCACCAACATCTCATGGTCAACTGTGTCAAAAGTTGCTGACAGTTCTAATAAAATCAGAAGAGTGGATCGGCCTCTGTCCAACTCTCGGCACAGATTGTCGATCAAGGCCACGAGTGAAGTCTCAGTGCCATTACCCAGATGAAAGCCTGACTGCGAAAGGTCAAGGAAACTGATGTGGTCCAGATGCCCCTGGAGCTGCGTGGCCACCGCCCGTTCAATAACCTTCCCTAAAAAGGGACGGTTAGAGACTGGCTGATAACTGGCCAGGGAGTCAATGTCAAGAGATGGTTTCTTGAGCAAGGGTCGCACCACAGCCTCCTTCAGGCACCCCTCCCCAAGGGAGGCATTGACCACCCCCACCAGCAACAGCCCCAATGTCTCCCGGCTGGCTTTCACCAGCCAGGATGGGCACAGGTCCAGTTCACAAGTTGTGGCCATTATAGACCCCAGCATTTCCACTGCATCAGTAGGTGACACCTGCTGATATTGATCCCACAAAATCAAACCAGACAGGACATTCATAACCTCTGGTACAACCACCGCATCAAGTGCAGCATCTAAGTCGTGATGGATACGAGCGATTTTATTTGCAAAATAATTAATAAATATGTCACAGCGAGCACTGGAAGAATCCAGTTCCAGGCGGAGAGAGACTGGACAGATCAGCCCATTCACCACCCAGAAAAGCTCAGCTGGACAAGATTTGGTGGATGCTATAATGGTAGCAAAGAACCTCCTCTTTGCTGCCCAAATAGCCACAGCAGAAGCTTTTAACACAGCTTTATGCTGCAATCGGTCAGCTTCAGTACGAGTGCGGCACCACCGTCACTCTAACCGCTTCCCTTCCTGTTTCAGCTGATGCAGCTCTTCCATGAACCACGGAGCCCTGCATCACCTGTGCTTGGGAAGCGGATGCCTGGGAGCCATTTGGTTGATGGCCTCGTCTAACAAGGTGTTCCAGAGAGTGACAAGGGCATTGAGAGAGCAGCCATCAAGGTCAGAAGGTATATACCCCAGAGCATCCCAGAGCCACTCCAGTTCCATAAGTCTTCGGGGGTGAACCAAATGAACAATTTCCTCACCTTGCCGGGGGCAGACATGTGCTGGGAGACTGGCCCATAGGAGACAATGATCTGTCCATGACAAGGGCATAGATGACACCTCCCCCACTAACAGGACACCCGCCTCAAGGTCAGTACAAAACACCAGGTCCAGAGTGTGTCCCCCTTCATGAATCCGGCCAGATATTACCTGAGACAGGCCCATGGTTGCCATCCATGGAGGACATGAACTCTTGCTCCGCTCCCTTTACACTGGAGTCAGCATGGATGTTGAAATCCCCCATGACTAAGAGCCTTGGAGATCACACCACCACCTCGGACACAAGGTCAGTCAGGGCAAGCAGGGATGCTACCATACAGGAAGGTGCACGGTATACTAGCAGGCATGGCAGCCCCTCTCCCAGGGTGTTGGGGCAGATGCCCCCCCAAGCCTCTCAGGGTCCCCCCCAATCTTGCTGGGGAGCCAGAAGCTGATCCTCAGCTGATTCAGTGGCAGCTCTGTCAGTTTCCCTGTTTGTCTGAAGGCTTTGTTTACATTTTAACTCTCCTCCTAGAGAGCAATGAGTCATGTGTAAACAAAGTCTGAAGGGAAAGAACTCTGCAAGGGGAGGAGGGGGAGGGAACAAACATCCTCCTGCTGCTGCTGCCCCCCCTCCCTTTAGCTTTCCACTCACTGGCCAGAGAGCTAATGGGAGGTGGGAACTTAGAGGATCCCCCCCAAGCCCTCAGAAAGCATGCGCTGGGCATCGGCCCAGAAAAGCACTGCTTTCTGGGGGATTATTATTATTATAAGCATTTATATAGCACCAGCGATGTACCTGGCACTTTACAAAAAAATAAGATAGACATGGTCCCTGCCCGAGAGCTTACAATCTAAAGACAGTGGGCGGGAGACAGGGAAGGGGAAACAGAGGGAGAGTAGTGGAGGAAGGAGAGGAGAGGCTGCACATGGTCAAAGCGATGGGCTAGGTGGATGATCCTGGCAGCAGAGTTTTGAACAGAGATGAGGGAAGAAAGGTGAGAGCGGGGAAGGCCAGCGAGGAGGAGGTTACAATAGTCGATGCTTGTGATGACTAGGGCTTGGATGAGAGTTTTGGCAGAGGAGACAGACAGAAAAGGGTGGATCTTAGCAATGTTGTGGAGGGAGAAGCGGCAGGATTTGGCCATGGAGTCAATATAGGGGTTGAAGGTAAGGTGCGAGTTGAAGATGAAGCCCAAGCTACAGGCTTGGGGGACAGGGAGGATGGAGACCCCGTCAATGGCAATTGACAGGGGAGAGGGAGAGGAAGGATTGGAAGGGAAGATAAGGAGTTCAGTTTTTGCCATGTTCAGTTTGAGTTGGCGTTGAGACATCCAGGCGGAGATATCAGAGAGAAAGTTGGTGAGACAAGCTTAAACAGAGTGGGAGAGGGAAGGAGTGGGAGGGAGTGGGGGAGGTGCCATATGCTCCTTGGCTGGGTTCCTATGAAGAAACCCAGCCAATCAGCAAGGCCTAGGGGGCGTATCAGGGTGCCTTTTCAAAATGCTCTGGCCACCCCATAGCTCCTTTTTCTCACCCTGGCCCTCCTCTACCAGAGTGGGAGGGAGGGAAAGAGCTTACTCTTCCTTGCTCCTTCTTCTAGGTTCACTGGAGGGGAGGGGGAAGAAAGAGAGAGCTCCCTCCCCTCTTTTTTTTACAAGAGGGGAGATGCCGGGGACTTGCTTGGAGTCCCTGGCCTCCTTGTTTGGAGCGAAGAACAACAGAAGGTGGTTATCAGAATCAGACTAGAGTGATAAGGAGGTCTCATCCTTTCAGAAACCTAATAAGTTTTGAAAAAAACAAATCCCCTACCCTGATCTCCTGTACATTGTTTGTTTGCTTGTGCTTTCTTTTGTCCTCTTCAATCCCTCCCCACCCCCATGCATTACTGGCAGGGGTAATTACTAATTTTGTGAGCCCAGTTGGAAGGGCTGTGTTGCCTCAATTCCTATGCTTTAAAATATTTTCTTGGCACTTGCTGTTTTAGTTTTTCACCCTGTGTGAGACCCTGTCACCCTAATTGTCTGCTTTCCATTTGTTTTGGGGTTTTTTTTAGGGGGATGGATGGAAGGGTTTCTAATCTTTGCTGGAATGTTCATTGCATTATAATGGCCCCTTTTCCAATACCAGTTTCAAGGCTTTTCTGTTCCAAGAAGGCCACCATGCCACATATTGGTTCACTAATGACTAGTCTTTGCATGAATCAATGTTTGTTCCCTGTCTGATAAGTTTAGTTTGCAACAGAACTGCATAGCATATTCTGGGGAACAAGTGGAACTTCATGCTGCTGATTTTGTGGTGTGCTAAAGATGTAACATAATATTGTTGGCTTGAGATGGCTTACTTTGCTTACTCTGTGTTTGCATGTGCAGAATGGCTGTACTGCCTTTTTTGGAGGGGGTGTGTGGATGGAAAGGTTTCTAATCTTTGCTGGAATGTTCACTGCATTAAAAATGGCCCCCTTTTCAGTACCAATTTCAAGGCTTTTCTGCTGTAAGAAGGCCACCATGCCACATGTTGGTTCACTAATGACTAGTCTTTTCATGAATGTTTCTGATAAGTTTAGTTTGCAACAGAACTGCTTAGCATGTTCTGGGGGACAAGTGGAACTTCATGCTGCTGCTTTTGTGGTGTACTAAAGACAAGATAATATTGTTGGCTTGAGATGGTTTGCTTTGCTTGCTCTGTGTTTGCATGTACACTGAGGGGGTTCTCACTCCTCTCCCACTGCCTGAAGTAGAATCTGATTGGTCTGGGAGATAAAGCTGTTTGTAAACAAACAACTCCTCCCCATCTGAGTGATCAGAAGAAGGTTGTTGCTTTGTAAGGAAGGTTCTTCGAGATGGCTCCTAACATTCTCACAAGCATGGCACTTGTTTTAAAATTTGTAGATTTATTTTTAAATGTTTTATCGTTTAATTTTTTGTGCATGTGTTGTTCGCTGCCCCAAGCTGCCTTTGGGCAGGAGGGGCAGGATATAAGTTTTAAATAAAATAATAAATAAATAAATAAATGCTCACCATATCCAAATAATAGACCATGTGATGGTCTTGATTTCCTCTAGTATAAAAGCACACTCCCCCTCAGAATGACAGTTCCTGCCAACCCTTTCTAAGAATATTCCATGCGGGGTTGGAAGCATGGGTATTGTGAGAATGTTTGGAGCCATCTCGAAGAACTTTGTTTACAAGACAGCAACCTTCTGTTCAACTTCGAGTGGCTCCTCACAGGCCATTTTTACATGACTCCGCAGGGTGGCGTATCCATGGGCACGCTGTTGCGTGGGTGGGGTGTGCACATGGCTGCACACTGACCCCCACTCCATGGAGCAACCGCCATTTTCCCTGGTTGCTCCATGCAAGGGGAAGAGATGGGGGGTGAATGGGGATGTGTGTTAGGCAGGCACACGCAGGCACCCCCAGTCACTGTGAGTGTGTGCACTGCATCGTTCACACAGGGCTCCCGCACCCATGAACACTTAGAAATCTGCGTGTTCGTGGGTGGGAGAGGCCTGTGTAAAAAGCGCCACATTCTCACAACTGTCGTACTTATACTCTTGGGTAGGAATTTAGGATATAAAGTGATATCTATTCTATCTTGGAAAATCTGCAAATATGGTTCTGAGATTATTATGGCTGCTATTTCACTAACTCTTCTTAATGAAGTTTTTGCTAAAAGGAATACTGTCTTTAAACCCCCACCCCATAACCAGTTCATTTGTGCCACCCCCCCTATAATGAATTCACGCTTCCCCAGGGGTGCAAATGAAATGGTTATGGGGTGGGGGCAGCGTGAATTGATCATGGGGGAACAACTGAACTGGTTATATATATATATGTCTCTTTTCATGGCATAATGCGCTTAATAGGCTGGCTGCATTTTGGGTGTCTTGTGTGCTTGATAGCAGTGTCCCTAGGCCCGCTGGAGAGGGGTCCCCATCTTGGCCAGGGGGCCATTGCACCCTAGCTATGCCCCTGCTAATGGCTAGTCTTTGCATGAATGATCCTTCTCTGGTTGCAGCAGATGTCTTTTACATTGCAAGTTTAGTTTGCAACAGAACTGTGTAGCATGTTCTGGGGGACAAGTGGAACTTCATGCTGCTGCTTTTGTGGTGTGCTAAAGACTTAACATAATATTGTTGGCAGCTTGAGATGGTTTGCTTTGCTTGCTCTGTGTTTGCATGTGCAGAACAGCTGTGCTGCCTCCTCCTATTCTTCAAAATATTTTCTTGCCTGTTGCTGTTTTTCACCCTGTGTGAAACCCTGTCACCCTAATTGTCTGCTTTCTGTTTATTTGGGGGGTTGGGGGTTGGAGGGGGATGGATGGGAAGGGTTTCTAATCTTTGCTGGAATATTCGCTGCACTTAAAATGACCCCTTTGCAATGTCGGTTTCAAGGCTTTTTTGCTGAAAGGCGGCCACCATTTCACATGTTGGTTCACTAATGGCTAGTCTTTGCAGGAATGTTCCCTTTCTGGTTGCAGCAGATGCCTTTTACATTGCAACAAAACTGTGTAGCATGTTTTGGGGACAAGTGGAACTCCATGCTGATGCTTCTGTGGTGTGCTAAAGACTTCACATAATATTGTTGGCTTAAGATGGTTTGCTTTGCATGTGCACTACTGGTCCCGCCACTGAAAATAATAATACTCTGGTCTAAGGCTGCTTATACATGCAATGGGAGGCGTGCCATGGACAGCGATCTTGCCAGGAGGGCCATGTGAAACTCCACTTATGTGTGCAGGTTTTAAAACATTATTTGGCAATTTGTGCCATGATTTCACTCACGGATTACAGGAAGCCGTGTAACCTGGGAGTGAAATTGTGGCAGAAATCGCCAGATAACATTTTAAATCCCACACATGCAAGAGGAGTTGCATGTGACAGGCACCCACCCCGCCATAATCACTGCTCATGGCACTCCCCTCTTCCTGTTTCGTGTACAATCAGCTTAAGTCTTGCTCAGCTCTGTGTTCAATTCCATTTTAATTTTAGTCCAAAATACGTAGACAGGCAATTACATCTAATATGAATTAGCTAATGGCATTTGTAGTCTAAGAGCTTGATTTACAGGAAATGGAAGCTATTGTGTGCAGAGGGAGAACAGAGAACAATAGAAAAACAAACCATGAAACAAAATTATGAAGGTTTATAATTTTATGGAAGGTTAAGGAAATGAAAAGATGAAGTGTATTTTTTTAAAAATATCAGAAAACTGGGCAGTGCTTAAAACTGCAAAAACGCAAGAAAATAGCCAGGTAAGGAAAGGATTTACTATACCAATAAACAATCAACAATACAGATAGACAACCAACAAATTATTATAAAACTCAATGAAATACAAAAAATGTATAAAAGCAAACCCCAACATGTTTCAAGTAAAATACTCTTCTTCAGAGGATTCTTCACAAACTCACAATATAAGACCAATGGTAAATTATCAGAAGTGTCTTGAGTCAGTAAATACATCTAAAAAGGTCACTGACATATTGGATGCTTGGAGGCTGCTTTGCAGACCTGTTTTTTAAAATGTGAATGAGGTGGCAGTTTTACAACCAGGCTTGAGGCCATCGAGGACCTTTTTAGCTGTATTTACTGACTCAAGACACTGGTGATAATTTACCATTGGTCTTATATTGTGAGTTTGTGAAGAATCCCCTGAAGAAGGGTATTTTATGCGAAACGCATCGAGGTGTGATTTTATACATTGTTTTTATACATTGAGCTTTATAATAATTTGTTGGTTGTCTATATTATTGTTTATTGGTATAGTAAATTTTTCATTACCTAGCTATTTTCTTGTGGTTTTGCTGTTTTATGTTACTAAGTTCCTCTCATTTGTGTGTGCAGTGTTTACAACTGGACATGTAATTGATACTTAATGGATACATTTAACTTACTGATGACTCTAGTGTTCTGTTTGCATTACAAATATTCATGGTGGATATGGTGACCTTATGGTGATATATATTTTAAAATACTGATTCTTGATATCTTTTATAAAAAGTATGTTCTGGATGTTATCATTTATACAATGTGTTGGCAGGGCAATCTTCCATGCTTAAAGTCAAGGGAAGTTTTGCCATTGATTTCAGTGGGTGAAAGAGGTCACCCTCAGTGTTTAAAATGCTTTACACTCCTTTTCTGCCTCACTCTCACAACAACCCTGTGAGGTAGGCCATTATTATTATGGGGAACAGAGGCTCAGAGATAATGGTTGTTTTAAAACAAGCAATGTGTGTGGGGGAGGGGTGTGGCCGCTGAGTGGCACTGCCATGGAGCACCCACTCAGGTAGAGTGCATGGGAAATGATTCAGAGGCAGCTCCCAGCGTGGCCACTGCAGCCACAGATTCAGCAGCCACACACTCCACCTGACGCAGCCAATGGGAGAGGGAGAAGCGTACCAGACTGGACTTTGCAAGTGATATGTCCCTAGTGCAAACACTGCGGAACCTGGGCTCCCCAACATTCCTGGACAGTTCTTGTGACTTGCACTGCCGTTTTCCCCACCCACAGCACCTCTGAGTGGCAGCCCTGTGCGCTGGCGTGGCTGGCTGCCACCATTTATACGGGCAGGGGCTCCATGTCCACCCATTGCCATCGAACTATTTGGCTTGCCTTGCACAGAGCACTCCAGATTTCCCGGCACTGCTCCATGCATGGCCATGCGTGGGTGCTCTGTGGCTCACAGGTGTGTGCATGCATCCAGCCGCTCCACCTTCAGATGAGCGACAGGCTCTGTGTCTCCTGGGTGGCCATGCAGGGCAGCATCTCATCTAAAAACACCCAATGAGTTGCCCAAGGCCCACTTAGTGAGCTCAGTGCTAATGACAGAATTTGAACCTTGGTCTCCTAGCTCCAAATCCAACACCGTATTCACTAGGCTACACCTAATTCAGACATCCAAATAAGTGTGGTGTGACTTTTAGATGGGATAAAAATGTCCACAACAACCAATGACATACATGGTCAGTTCAGTGTCTTTGAAAGTTCAATTATTTTGATTTTGGTGAGTGGCTAAGAACTTTATTTTGCAGGCAGTACCAAGGCTAAATCAGACTGCACAGGCTCAGAAATAAGGGTAAGCAACCATATAAGTCTGTGCATGATCAGAGAGCAATGATTTCTAACTTTAGAAATCCCCCTTGGTCTAAATAACTTAACCAAGGCCAGACAGCAAGTTAGAGCCAGAAACAGAATTTAGCAATGTATCTCCGAGTAACATTTATAGTGTTATGCATTTTGTTAAAAGGCTACTGTGGAGTTATATATTTAAAAACATAACTGACACAATGGTCATGTTCTATTTCCATCAAATACTTTCATTAGAATGGATCTTTGTACAAATACTACATTTTTACAGGTTTGTGATAATCAAGACAATGTACACTACACATCACTTGTGCAGTCAGAAAACACATCACGCTTAAAAACATATCTTCAGTTGTTGTCTCTCACTGCTAAATAGTCAATAAATTCCTTTGCACATGTGACATAGTAGTGGTCAAGTAAGGGTCTGTTAATAGAATACTTGTCAGGGATCATGCAGACAGCTTGCATAAATACATAGGGGATACTATACAGTCACCTTCAGATTTTCCAATTGTTAAGCATGAAAATAACCATCTCATCCCAAATACAGTACTTTGTAGGAACATGGAACAAGAAATATTCTTATTCCAGATATAACCAATTAACAGCTAATTAAGTTTATTATAAAAGAAATTCAGGCACCAAACTAATTATCCTGCAACATACAACAGAATTTCTATACAGTGTTCTCCCTTAGTAGATTACAAAATTGGTTGTACAGCTTTTCATTCCTTATCACATATGAAATATACCTGTGGTGCAAAAAAGTGTACTACTGGTATTCTAAAGAAACTCATGATACAGATGTGAAACATATCAAGATTGGGAAAATAATACTAATAAATATAACTTCTATTAACCAAAGTCAAATGATCAATACACAAATAATGCTGTTATATCCCATGCTGTTGAAGGTCACTATTTCTACCATGGGATCCTTTCACAGTATAAAAGCGTGAATCAATGGCTGTGGGTCATTCATTGTTCTGTACCACAGACATCTCTCATCTCTGCTTCATTAATTAAGTTATCATTAATAAAAAGATTTAATACAGAACACAATGCTTCCTACTTTACTCTGCATAAAAAAAGCAAAGTAGTAAAGCCTATTCTAAGAAACCACTCAAAAAGCCCAGGAAAAAACATCAGTTGCTCTATGGTAGTGATCTTGTAATGATGAAGTCTATTCATTATATTTGGGGATACTTTGGTGCACTCTCTTTAAGACAGAAGGTTGCTTAATACAGCTTTTTTGTACATGTTCTGCAACTCATATTTTAAGTTAAAAGGGGAAAAATACAAAATACAATTAACACCGTGATCTTTTTCTGCTTGCAACAACAGTGCATTTCCCCAATTATTTTCTAGGTGGGCAACAGTAAGCCAGTTTTCTTCATCCACTCTCCTTAGCAACAAGAGAATTAAGAGGATGTATGCTCACAATAAAAGAAGGGGAATGGTATATATGATCTTTCCTCCCCATCCTTGATTTTACTGTTTCCAGAAATGCCAACCAAGCACATCTGTTACAGAAATGCCTACTATCCTCTAGTTAGGAAAGCAACAACTGACTAGTCTTACTGCTTCATCCCTCATCAGCTATCCACCATGCATATGCCTCAAAGCATTCATCACAAACCTGCTTGCTGTTCATGAGCAGTGCCACCCCCTTGTAATCCTCCCTTCCTTGTGTAGTGGAAAAATAAATAGGACTATTACTAATAATACTTAGCACTCAAGGAGCACTCAACATTTGCAAAATGCGTTACAAACATTAACTAAGTCATCTTAATCACACACCCCTGGAGATAGGCAAGGAGGAATTATATTCCTTCCATTTTACAGAGATGGAAACTGAGACACAAAAAGGCTGAATGACTTTCCCAAGGCCACAGAGAAAGCAAGTGGCAAGGCCAGGATTGGAACCCTCAACTTTCTGACTCCTAGTCCCTGCTCCATCTGCTGGGCCACACCATCAGTCAAATAGGAATGTGGTGCCCATCCCTTTTGTTCAGTGTAAATATCTGACCTTCAGCATTAGCTTGAGCAGCAAAACCGTCATGCTATCTTCCCCAGTCAAACCATTAATTGGCCTTTGAGGATAGAAAAGAGTGTGTGTATGTGGTGGGGAAAGGTTCAAGTGCACTGAAATAAGTGGTCCCACCATCTTTCAAAAGGAGGATAAGGATTGTGTGTGGAGGCAAAAGAGAGGTCACACGACAGATGCACTCGGTACAATGGTCCCACCTGCTTCAAACTCCTTGCTCAGATTTTGAGCATGAGCCCAGCAGAGTAGATTTGGGGGGAAAGTGGGGTGTGGTGCCTAGGGCACAGGACCAGTGCAATGGGTGTCCAGTAGGCCTCTCCCCCAAGTGCGTGTCTGGAGTGCTAGCAGAAGGGAAGGAAGCAGGCCAAGTGCATTGCACCCCTCCTCCTGCCAGCCTGCAGCAGACAAGGGAGAGAACAGTAGCTTCCTCTACCACCCCTCAATGTGGAACGCGGGGATGTGCAAACACGCTCACCCGTGCCAACCTCAAGCCTGGCAACGGGGGTTGCGGAGGCCAGTAGCTTCCTGGCCACCCTCCCATCAACCTGGAAGGCCGGGATGGGCAAATATTCCCCCCACCCCAAGCTTAGCAGCGGAAAGGGGGAGGGAGCAGTGGCTTTCCCTGCCTCCCCATTAAGCAGCCCCTGCGCTACGTGCGGACCCTTCTGCCAGCAGCAGCAGCAGCAGCAGCAGCTCTGCTCCTGGGGGTCCCACTGCCCGGAGCAGCCGCCGCTGCGGGGCCCCCTCCTGCCCCGGCCGCCGCCTCGGGTCTGTACTTGAGCCAGCAGATGAGCCATGTCACCACAATGGAGAAGAGGGTGAGGATGCTGGCGACTGAGACAGATGGGCCCCACGGGGGAGGGCGAGGCCAGGGAGCTCGCCGCCGGGTCCCCCCCGTACTGGTTGACGAAGATGAGGCCGGTGAAGAGCAGCACCACCATGGAGAGGAAAGAGAAGACCACGCAGACGCAGCCCGCGCTCAGCGCCGCCCGCTTGCAGCTTTGGCAGCTCTCGTAGCCGCCCGAGGAGCGCCCAGGGGCCGGGGAACGCGCCAGCTGAGGAGGAGGAGACCCCCCGGCCTCAGCCGCCTCCTCGGGCGCGGCCGGAGGGCGCTGCTGGGCCGGTCTGCGCGGCGGGGGCAGCGGGGGAGGCAGACTGTCCTGAGGCAGAGGGTCTCGGGCCCGCAGCTGGAGCGGGAAGGCCTCGGCGAGCTTGGTGTTGACGGGCAGGCTGTGGACGCGGTAGTCGGGCAGGGCAGTGCGGTGGCGGCACACCGGGCAGGAGATGAGGCCGCTGCTCGCCCCCCGCCATGGCGGCTCCGGCCCTCCTGCCCCCGGCGGCTGCTGGGTGGCCCGCAGGTGCAGCTGGCTCAGGCACTCCTGGCAGAAGGTGTGCAGGCACTCGAGCAGCTTGGGCGCCCGCCGCTCCAGGTCGAAGTAGTTGTAGCAGATCTTGCACTCATAGTCCTCGTAGCTGGGCAGGTTGGCGGCCCCCGCCGCCACCTCCTCCCCGCCTTCCACCGCCTCATCTTGCTGCTGCCTGGCTGCTCCTTCCCCTAGGCTGCCCTTCGCCGCCGGCTCGGCCATAATAACATCTTCTCAGCCGCGCTCCGAAACCCTCTCCACCCCACCGGACTCCCCCTTGCTCAGCCAGGGAGATGGAGCCCCGCCGCGCCCCCTCCGATGCGCTGCATGGGAGGATGCTCAGCATGGAGGGGGGGGGGGTGTTTGTCTTCCCCTCCCCCCTTTTATTCTTCTCTTAAATGCATCTCCTTGGAGCTGGGCTCTTGTATGTCGCCCGACGCCTTGGCTGCCTCCTCACCCCCCACCCGGGGCTCTTTAATCAGCTCCCTGCTTTCTCAGCAGCCCCCGGGAGGAACCGCTTTGACGCTCCTTCCCTCTCCAGCGGCGAGCTCACCGGTGATGTAATGCGTGATTTCTGCTCCGAACAGCGACAGACAAGAGCGAGCGAGAGCGCTCCTGCAGCCCTTCCCTTCATGAGCATCTGTGATCTCATATCTGTGTTCAAGGACGAAAGCAACTGATCACAAGGCCAGCGTAACCTTTTAATTGTGATTAGAATAGAAAGCCCAGGGCCAGGCTCTGAAGTGCTTTTCTTCTTCCCCATAAAGAGGAAATGAGTTGCATTGTTTTAAAAGGAAATCTTTTGACTGCTGATTCAGAAGGGGATTCTCTTAGAACTGAATGGAGACGTGGTGAAAGGGAATAAGAGACACTACTGATTCACAGGAGCTGGCTTTTCAGATTCAGAGGATCCATTGTAGAAACACACTATCTCTTCAGTGCATGTACAGGTACACCCCATTTGTGGTAGACTCATAGGCCAGGTTCCTCAAATTACTTAATCCTGAGTGGTCCCATTGATGGGAGTACTGATTTCTGAAATGCGACTATAGACTTTTTGTGCTTTTTAGTCCTAAAAATCTAAAATCTTTTAGTGCTGAAAAGGACCTTAGAATCCTACAACTGTAGGGTAGGAGGGGACCTCAAGTATCACCTAGTCCAGCTGCCTGCTACAAGGCAGGATACTGTGAAAGGTTACCTTTGCCCTGTGATCATAAGCAGGACTAACTTTATCCAACGCACCCTAGAGAGATGTTTTATCTAACCTGTTTTTAGCTTGGTTTCCTGTGATTATCCCTGTGATTGTGTATGCTCCATCCTCCCTTAGTAAGTTTTGGTCCCACAGGCCAGTTTTCCAGTTTGGTAGAGGGTTACAGAATTTTAGTTAGTTATAAATAAGGGAAATGGCCTAATGGTCTTACATTGCTTCCAGAAGATGAGCATGCTCTGTCTTATCTTAGGCAAACCCGCAGGGGAAGAGAGTTCCAGAATTGAGAACGCCTATCTGTGTGCCCTTGTTGCTTGACAGATGGGCAGACCTCAGGGGCCTCAATGGGACATAAGAGAGGAGATGGTCTTTCAGATAAAGCCCAGGCTGTTCAGGACTTTATAAATCAAAACCAGCACCTTAAGATCTGCCCAGAAAACTATAGGTAATCAATGCAGATTCTGCTCCTAGTAAACCATCCCCAACAGAAGGCAGGCCACTACATTCTGCACAAGCTGCAGCTTCTGAGTAGTCATCAAGGACAGCCCCATGTATAGCACATTACAGTAGTCTAGCTTTGAGGTTACAAAGGCATGGATGATAGTGGCACAGTTCACATCTGAAAAAGGGTTGTAGCCTCATTACCAGGTGGAGTTGGTGAGAACTACTACTGCACCCTGCTGCAACCTGATATTCCAGGTGCAGTGATGGGTCTAGGCCACAAACCAGTGGCAGCTAGTGAATTCTAAGGCTGGTGGGGCGGAGAACGGGGCCAGAAGTGGGCAGGGCCAAGTCAGCAGTAGGCAGGGCCAACACAATGGTTAAGCCAGTGGCATGGCTTAACCCAGCAGCAAGGAGTTCCCAGGGTTAGGGAAAGTACATTAGTTAACCTTAGGAACTCCTTGTTGCTGCGTGAAGTCCTGTCACTGGGGGATAGAGAGTCCCATCCATTGTCTCTCTCCCACTGGGTCCTAGCAGTGTAAAAAAATAGGTCACGTTGCCATCGCCTACCTTTATCCTGAATCCTTGAATCCTCAATTTTCGTGCCCTCCTTGGCCACCTGTAGTCTTCTGAAGGTGTAGGCTTTGAGACAAGCCTTCCTTCTGGCTTGGAGAACTGGGAGGACTGAGTTAGCTCCCTGTCCTGCGACAAGCTAAACCAGAAGAGATGAAAGGAAAGAGAAGAACAGGACAGAGGAGAACCAGGAGGGAAAGGGTTTTTTTGGTGCACGAGAAGAGGAAGGGGAAGATGGATTTCAGTGGGGAACATGGGAAAGGGGACTCTGTTTTTGTCAATTGAAGCAATTCAAAGTCAATTGAAGCCATGCATTTCTTTGTCCTAGAAACCATGACCAAAGAGGCAAACAAAACAAGCAGAAAGAGAGGCAAAATTGATTTCCAGCAAGGAGCAGCAGCACCCCCAGAAATTGCCAGCAAGCCCCATCAAAATAGCAGCCTATACTGTATCACCAGCAGCCAAATGCCTGTCCAAATAAATAGGCCTTTTTTGAGTTTAGGGAGTTGTAGGCCTGGAATGGAACCAAACAAGCTCCTTCAAAACAGCAGCCACACATGCAGCAAGATGAGGTATGGGGATATGTTATCCACCCTGCCTGGGCCCGGGGCTGAATTAACCAAATTTAAACAATGCATTTCTGTTTCTCCACAAAACCCGAGGCAAGTTTAGCTCTTCCCTATCTTTTTATTTTTATTTATTTTCCCGACCCTGTTTTGGTTTTAAAATTGTTGTGTTGTTTTAAAATGTTTTTTATTTTATTTTTATGGATGTTTTTTATTAAACTGTACGTTGCCCCAGGATGCCATTGGCATGGGGGGCGACTAACAAATGTGTAAAATAAATAAAATAAATAAGATGCTCAAAAGCACACAGGCACAAGCAGAGAGGCAAGAAACTACTTTCCACCAGGGGGCAGCAGTGAAACAACAAAGGGACCATTTTAAACAAGAGTAGCCATGACCAGTAGACCCACAAATTTACAAAATGGCCTCCCTGCTTATGCTTGGAAAGTGGAGAGAAGGAAAGCAGCAATGCATCATGGAAACACAGAGCAAGCAAAGCAAACAATGTAATATTGTTGTTAAAGGCAGCAATATTATGTGCAGTCCTTAGCACACCACAAAAGCAGCAGCGAGGAGTTCCACTTGTCCCCCAAAACATTCTACACAGCTCTGTTGCAAGACGCATCAGCTGCAACCAGACAAGGAGCATTCATGCAAAGACTAGCCATTAGTGAAGTGAACCAACATGTGACATGGCCTTCTTGCAGAAAAGCCTGCCACATCCCACCAAACTGCAAAGGGTGGGGCCATTTTACAATGCAGGTAAAAATTCAAGCAAGGAAACCCTTCCATCTAAGCTCCCCACAAAAAATAAATAAATCTGAAATCAGACAATTGGGATCTCACAGGGTGGAAAACATCAAGGACAAAGGCCAGGGAACCATGTTAGAGACAGCAACATTAAGTTCCAACTGGGCCCACAAAATTGCCTCTGCCTGCAATGCATTGCATAGCATGCTCAGGAGAGAGGGGACAACCGGGGAACCAGACACACATAAAATACAAACCATTAACCAACTTAAATTCAGGCAAGACAGCAACCAAACAAACCCAAATTTGCAAATATACAAAGCCATAATCCATTCTCCAGTGTCTCCCAGTCGTCTTCCCCCATGCCATTCTCCAGTGTCTCCCAGTCTTCCTCCCCATTCCCCAGTGTCTCCTAGTCCTCACTGGCTCCCCCCCGCCCCCACACACAGCCCCATTCCCCAGTGTCTCCCAGTCCTAGTCTTCCCCCCCACCACAGCCCCAGTGTCTCCCAGTCCTAGTCCTCTCACCCCCCCTGCCCTATTCCCAGTGTCTCCCAGTCCTCCCCTCTACCACCCAGGCTCAAGCCCCATTCAAATTCCCAAGTGTGTCTCCAAGCCCCATTCGTCCCAGTCCTCCAGTCGGTTCTCCTACTCCTTTCAGCCCCAGCTATGATTCCCTGTGTCCTGTCCTCAGACTCACCCACAGTTATCTCCAACACCAGCAGCAACTTAGTGAAATAAAAATCAATGTCTTAAGGCAGCACTCCAAATCATAATCATCCTATCCCATGACTCCCCCTTCTCCCATCCCCCGACTCCCACCCAATAAAGCGAAGCCCGAAGCCCCCAGGGCCCAATGTACTCATTCAAGGCAGCAGGCCAGCGTTGATTCAAAGGCCTCAGGTTCCCTGACAATGGGAAAGGGATGGATTTGGAAATTAATAAATAATAATATATTAAATAAGTTCCTCCTGCGTGCCCTCACTGCTCAGCAGCAGTCTCAAGCCAGGGGGATAGGACGGGTACGGCCAGGCCACACTAGACCGTAACCACACCGCTCAAGAGAGGCGAGCTCAGACAGTGTGACCAGACTCAGTCTCTCACAAAGATAAAATGGCGCCAGGACTGAGAAATGAGAATTAATGTGCAACAGCAGCCCCACATGTGCGAGAAAACAGCATGCTCAGGCCACCAGGCACTCCAGGCACTCTCCCTCTCCCCCTGCAGTTGCAGTTCCCCAATCATGCACACACACACACTCCTGCCCTCAGGGCACCTAGGGCTGGCACCCAGATACCTCTTAAAATTGCAGCGTTTTGCCTCCATAAAACTCAATGAAAGTCTGCCCCCAGCAACGATCAATAAGAATGGTTTTTTCTCCACTGCCCATGCTGGGTAGGGGGTGTGCATGTCGTTTTTGTTATTGCAATAACGATAATGACAATTGTCATTTTTGTTAGCGTTATTGCAATAACAAAAACGACAACTGAGAATAACGATAATGAAAATGGCAATGTCGTTATTGTTGTCATTATTATTAGTGACAGTTGCAGTTTCGTTTTGGATGGAAATGGAGTGGGGAGGAGGGAGCAGACATCTCGGAGCCCTAAAGAGGCTTGAACTCTTGAACTGTGCCTGTGTTGGGAGGGGCAAGCAGCTCCATAGTATCTGATGGTTGTATCGCTGGCCAATGAGCAGCGCAATCAGGCCCCAGCAGTCTCATGTCACTCGGTGATTGCTCAGTGCCTGCTGCCTCCCAAAACTAATCAGGGAGCTGGGGGGGGGGAGGCACTGCAACCCTTTATAATGGGCCAGCCATGTGTTTGCTCTCTGTTCTCTCTCTCTCTATTTATTAATGTTGGCCACATGGCCTTGACATTACAATACTTAAAGAACTCTTAACTTAGAACAGTCAATCACAGTAGCAAGTCAATAAATACACTGAACAAACTGATGAAACAATTAGATAAACAAGGTAAAATTAGTTCCAAAATCAAATACAATAGTTCCATCACACATAATCATAAATCAGGAGGCCCTAAATTCAGAGGGGTGGGAGCATCACCCTCTGGTGACCCATTTGAGACATATCCAATGTTGTCCCTTACTTGTCTCATGTGAATGTTGGCAATTCTACACGCATGGATAGCCACCAACTTAAAACGAGCAGGGACCTAGGCTCCTAATAAATATGTCAACTGTTGAATTTTTGAGCGATAAGAATCCCAACCAATAGTGGCCTGGAGGTAAGTGCAATACTTGTCATATAAAGGGCATTTCAAAAGATAGTGTCCCAAATCTTCAACTTCCTGCCCACATAGACAAATCCGTTCTTGATAAGGGGTACCTACCCTCCAGTACAGCCGTACGCATCATCTCACATCTCAGGCTAGTCAAGGCCTTCCTAAGTGTGGGGTCCACTAATAAAGAAACATATGGAGCCCCACTCCTAGGAGAGATCAGATATTTATAGTAAGGAGAAACACGGGACCTAGACATCACAGTTTTGTCTGTCTGTGTCCTGTACCCTTTGTTTAAGTACCTTAATAACAAAACTACTCGGTTTGTCCCAAAAATATTAATCTGAAAAACCTAACAGCAGAAGACACCTCTTCACCTCCACCCACCAATGGTCCATACCTCCTACATTATCTTGATATTTTTCAATCATGGCCAGGGCCAGCAAAGAAAGACCCTCTACATCTCTTATTTTCGCCCAAAATGTCAGTTTACGCATGGTTATATGGGGTGCCACAGTGAACCTAATTCAAGGTTTATTAGCTCCGAGCTGAATGAGGGGGGAAGTGCCAGAATCCGTCTCCATAAAGAATTAGGGACTGTTTCAAGATACTTGGCTGCCTGTCGCTCAACACCCTATATTGGAGCTCCATACAGCATACCTGTTAGAAGCTTTGCATCTGTAATCTTTCGAACTGCCTGAATAGTGTTGCTCATGCAAGAAAAAAACCCATTGCATTGCCAAGGATTCAATCTTAGCCTTCTGTTTAACCGCTGCAATATGTGCTGACCATGAGTTATTATAAGAAAAAAGAATACCCAGATATCGATATCTATGCACCTGCTCAATTTTATGACCCTGGAGAAACCAGGCATGTTTCACAAATCTTTTGGCAAAGACAAGATTCTTAGTTTTGTCATAATTTATCTTGAGATTTAATAAGCCACATCCGGCCTCGAAGTCTGACATGGATCTTTCCAGTCCCAGTCTACTAAGTGACAGCAGAACAGTATTATCCACATACATCAGCATAAACACTTTCCTATTGCCAATTCTCGGAGGATGATAATGCCCAGCATCCTTATGCCCTGTTATAAGGGAGTTCACATAAATATTAAATAGAATTGGGGCTAACAAACAACCCTGTCAAGCACCATGGCCAGTATGGATCGGCTCAGAGAGTAACCCATTTGGGTACTCTCTAACCCTCAGAGCTGTCTCAGAGTACAATGCTCTAATCAGCACCAATAAACATCTATCCAGCTGTAGATGTGCCAGTTCCTGCCAGAGTTCTGATCTGCAAATGGAATCGAAAGCTGCAGATAAATCAATAAATGCAGCATAAATCTTACGATTCCTGTGACTAAATTTATCGACAATGTGTTGTAATACAAAAACTTGGCCGATGGTAGATCTATTCACTCTGAAGCCTGCTTGTTCCTTCTCAAGTATATCGTTATCAATGACCCAAGCTTGTAAACAGGTCAGTAAAAGTCTTGCATATATTTTGGAGATAATGCATAATAAGCTGATGGGTCTGTAATTTCCCGAATGACTCCTATCTCCCTTCTTAAAAATGGAGACAATAATGCTAGTTTTCCATACATTAGGGATATCTAAGGTAGCATTGATTAATGAAAAAAGATGAGCTATGGCGGTTATCCACCACCCAGGTAATATTCTGTACAGTTCTCCAGGGATGAGATCAACCCCTACCGCTTTGCCAGTTTTCAGTTTGGCAATGGCCTCCAGCACTTCTGCCACAGTAACCGCATTCCATTGAGGTAAACCCTCCTCAGGCAAGGGGGCACAAGAGCGCTCAAAATCATACACAGAAAACAACTGGGTAAAATGTCTAGACCAAATTGAGGCTGTCTGTTCTGTGAGAGCTCTCTGCTTGTCAGGTTGTGTTTACAGAACTGGTGCTTGCACACAAAAAATCTATTACCAATTCCTTTCCTTCCTCATATACCTTACCTTTTACCTTCTCCCTTTCCCTGCCCTGTACATTATATATAGATAGATTAGATAAGATATATATAGATACTATAGGCAATTAGATTTAGATAGATATTAGTTGTGTACAACATATATAGAGAGATTATATATTATATAGGTATTTAGGCTAGTCTATTTTATTATATTAGGATAGTAGGATTAGGTTAGGTTTTGTGTATATCATTCATTACTTCGTTCTTTGTGCAATTTTGTGTACTTACAATAAGAAAGGGAAGGACTCCTAGTTCAGCCTCTAGGACAGGTGGCCCTGGTAGAGGGCGAGGCCGTGGGCGTGGGGGAGTTGGTAAGCCCACTGCCACTGCTGGCAGCCCACCACCCAAGCTGAAGAGACCTGATTTTTTTCCCCTCAAGGCGGCAAGTCTTATCAGGGGAACAGGCTGCAGTAGAGATCTTGGGAGTGGCATCTAGTGTGGAAGGCAGGGAGCCCCACCCTTCCACTTGTAGCAGTGGCACTGGAGGAGGGAGCCAAGGGCAAGGGGTGTGTGTGCAGCAGCAGCACTACACACACACACACACACACCCCTCCTGAAGCACTGGCAGCAGCTGGCACTGCCAGCAGTGATTTTTCATTGGGGGCAGTAGATGATATTTGTATGGGGAGCCCCAGCAATGATGATGATGTGGGTGCTGTTGCTGGGAGTGGTGCAGGGGCAACCACCTCTCCTGGGCAGGCTCCTCCCTCTGACACACACACACACACACACACACACACACACACACACACATAGGTATTTTGTTGATTTGGGTTAGGATGTATTTGAGGGCATCCTTCCCCACTTTGGCAGCAGCAGCCCAGCTTCAGCAAATAGCAGCAGGGCATCCTCTCCTCCCATGCTGCAAGGTGGGAGCAGCAGCAGCTTCAGCATGGGTGGTGTGGATCTAGGCAGCAATGAGGGGAGTGAGGAGGAGGAGGAGACTCCTGTTGATGCCGATCCCCCAGTAGCCACATTAGGGACAAAGGCAACAGCTGCGAGCGGTGGCACAAGGGGTTCAGGAGGATGCCCCAGGGTGTGTGTGTGGGATCACTTCAAGGAAGTGATCCCAGGTGACAGCAGCCGGGTGGCCTGCCTTCACTGTGGGAAGGTAGTGTGCTGTGGGAATAAGAAGGGGAATGTCAGCAACAATGGCATGAATTCCCACATGAGGACCTGGCACAGAGCTTTGCTGCTGCAAGAGACATTAAAGAGTGTGGACAGGAGTGGGTTCACAGCTGCAGCAAGCACGAGCAGCAGCAGACCTTCCCCCTCTGCTCATGGCAAGGGGAAGAAGGGGCAGCAGCAGCAGGTCCCATCTTGAACTCCCCATCGCAGCAGCATCGGGTCACAATGGAGGATCTGGGGTTTGGGCAGTTGGGGCGTGGTGGAGTGTGTCATCCAGCAGCAACCACGATCACCAGCTGGGCGGGGGAGATGATTGCCTTGGATGACTAGCCATTTAGGCTTGTGGAGGACCAGGGATTCTGCCGGTTGCTGGCACTGTTAGCACCTCAGTATCAGCTTCCCTCACACACTACCTTCAGCAGGCAGGTGGTGCCCTCCCTGTACCAGGCAGCGAGGGAGCAACTGGCCAGGGCAGGTGGAGCAGTTGTATATTTCACCACAGACATTTGGAGCAGCTGAAATGCACAACATGCCTACCTGGCCCTGACTGCTCACTGGTGGCAGCAGCAGATGGCAGGAGAAGGAGCAGCAGGGGTGAGGGGGCAGGACACAGGTGGGTCCTGCTTCACGCCCAGGTGTTTGATGAAAGACACACTGCTGTCAACAAAAGGGGAGCCTTGGACACCATGGTGGAGGGGTGGCTAAGGGAGGAAGCCCCATTTGCCAGGGAGTTTGTGGTAACGGATAATGCCGCGAATATGAAGAAGGCAGTACTGGAGGGTGGGTTCCAGCACATCCCCTGCGCTGCCCACACCCTTCATCTGGTGATGAGGGATGCCCTGGGCCTGGGGGAGAAGGCAGAAGAGTGCAGAAGCAGCCCCCTTACCCTTTTAATTGAGAAGGGAAGGAAGATTACAGGGTACTTTAACAAGACCGTGAAGGATGGTCACCTCTTGAGGGAGAAGCAGGTGGAGCTGGGGGTGCAGGAGCACCGCCTCGTGCAGGATGACAGCACCAGGTGGAACTCCACCTATCGCATGATGGAGCGTCTGGTGGAGCAGAGGCGGGTCATGCATGAGGTAGCCTCAGAGGGGGAGATTGGGATGGAAAGGCCACTTGGGAGGGATGAGTGGACAATGATGGATCAGGCTGTTCATGTCCTTAAGCCCTTGAAGGACGTGACAGAGAGCCTGAGTGCGGTGATGGCCACCCGGAGCCAGGTAACCCCCCTGGACTGAAATCTCATCAGGAGGATGGAAGGCTTCCTGAGGGACCAAGGCGGGTGTGTGTGTGTGTGTGGAGCAGAAGCTTGTACCAGAGGTGGTGGCCCTGGTACAAAAGTTGAAAGAGGGGTTGAGCAGGTGTTTTGACCCTCTCATTCATAAGGAGGTATATGTACTCTTCCATGCTGGACCCCAGGGTGAAGGCGAGTGTGGCAGTTCGCACGCCAGACTTCACCCTGAGGAAGCATGCTCTGGTGGAGAGGGTGCAGGCAGTCGAGAGAGTCATACAGTGATAGCAGCAGCAGGGCAACCAGGAGGAGGAGGAGGAGGTGCTCCTCGGCCATCAGCCACCCTGTGTGGACCACCCCAGGGCAGGCAGCATGGGCACATGCAATTAGGGAGGAGGTTGGCAGCAGCAGCAGGCAGAGGGAGCAGGAGCCTGACACTGTGGAGTGGGCAGTGGCAAAATATCTCAAGGAGCTGGTGGTGGATTTCAGCAGCGATCCCCTTCTGTACTGAGCAGAGAAGGGGAAAATATGTCAGGCTCTGACCAGGGTGGCACAGGAATTAGTGTCCATCCCACCAGCCATCATGCCCAGTGAATGGGTGTTTTCAGTGGCAGGGAACATAGTGAGTCCCCACCGTTCAAGGCTGGCTGCTGGGTTGGTAGAGGAGCTCCTGTTCCTCCAGGTCAACCTGCTGCTGCTGGGTTTCCCTGAGCTGGCCTTGGACCCATAGTGAGGGCGGGGGCATGCGCGTGCAAGAGAGGCTCCCTGCTGATAGAACAAGAGAGAGGGAGACGTGCTCCTGCCCATGCTGTCACCTGCCGTACATGACCAGAGAGACACACAGAAAGGCTGCTAGAATGAGAGAGAGAGAGAGAGAGAGGCTCCCCGTTGCTAGAATGAGAGAGAAGCACAGAACCTCCACACTGCTAGAATGAAAGACAGATTTTAAGTGCATTTTGAAATTGGCTGCATTTAGGAAAAGCAGCATTTTAATGTATGTGTGAATGCGCTCAGAGGGAGGGGCTGGGGAGAGAGAGAGAGGTGCAGCCTGCTCAAGCTCCCACCTGCCCGACTGTCTGCTCCTCCGATGCCACACGCCGCCGCCCACTGCCAGTCTAGAGCCTCTCCCGCTTTCTGGCACCACCCCACAGAAACATGCCCTGCCGCTGCTGCTGCCAAGATTCCACTTGCCCGACTGCCTGCTTCGGCAATGCTACACACCGCCACCCACTGCCAGAGAGCCCCCCCTCTCTCTTGCACCACCCCACAGAAACATGCCCTGATGCTGCTGCTGCTGCTGCCAAGCTTCCACCTACCCGACTGCCTGCTCCTCCGATGCCACACACCGCCGCCCGCTGCCAGAGAACCCCTCTCTCTCTCACTCTCTCTCTGCCACCACCCTACAGAGACATGCCCTGCTACTGCTGCTGCTGCTGCTGCTACTACCAAGCTCCCACCTGCCCGACTGCCTGCTGCTCCTCTGCTCCTCTGCTGCTGCTGCCCACTGCCAGAGAGCCTCTCTCTCTCTCTCTGGCACCAACCAACAAAAACGTACCCTGCTGCTACTACTGGTGCTGCCACCACTGCTGCCAAGCTCCCACCTGCCTGACTGCCTGCTCCTCTGATGCCACATGCCACCGCCCGCTGCCAGAGAGCCTCTCTCTCTCTCTGGCACCACCCCACAGAAACATGCCCTGGTGCTGCTGCTGCTGCCAAGTTCCCACCTGCCTGACTGCCTGCTCCTCCAATGCCACACACCACCACCCACTGCCAGAGAGCCACTCTCTCTCTGGCACCACCCTACAGAAACATGCCCTGCCAATGCTGCTGCTGCCGCTGCCAAGCTCCTACCTACCCAATTGCCTGCTGCTCCTCTGCTTCCACCGCCCACTTCCAGAGAGCCTCTCTCTTTCTCTCTGGCACCAACCAACAAAAATGTGCCCTGCCACTACTACTGCTGATGTCACCGCTGATGTCAAGCTCCCACCTGCCTGACTGCCTGCTCCTCTGATGCCACATGCCACCACCTGCTGCCAGAGAGCCTCTCTCTGTCTCTCTCTCTCTCTCTCTGGCACCACCCCACAGAAACATGTCCTGCCACTGCTGCTTCCAAGCTCCTGCCCGCTGCCAAAGAGCCTCTCTCTCTCTCTGGCACCACCCCACAGAAACATGCCCTGATGCTGCTGCTGCCAAGCTCCCACCTGCCTGACTGCCTGCTCTGCTGATGCCACATGCTACCACCCACTTCCAGAGAGCATCTCTATGTCTCTATCTCTCTCTGTGGCACCATCCCACAGAAACATGTTCTGCTGCTGCTGCCAAGCTCCCACCTGCCCAACTGCCTGCTCCTCCGATGCCACATGCTGCTGCCCACTGCCAGAGAGCCTCTCTCTCTCTCTCTCTCTCTCTCTCTCTCTCTCTCTGACACCACCCACAGAAACATGCCCTGATGCTGCTGCTGCCAAGCTTCCACCTGCCAGACTGCCAGCTCCTCCAATGCCAGACACTGCCACCCACTGCCACCCACTGCCAGAGAGCCTCTCTCTCTCTGGCACCACCCCACAAAAACATACCCTGCTGCTGCTGCCAAGCTCCCACCTGCCTGACTGCTTGATTCTCTGATGCTCCTCCCCCTCTGCCACCAGCTGCTAGAGAGCCTCTCTCTCTNCTCTCTCTCTCTCTCTCTCTCTCTCTCTCTCTCTCTCTCTCTCTCTGGCACCCCCACACAGAAACATGCCTGGCTCCTGGATGCTCCCCATGTGGTACTGTCCGCAAGCAGATATAAGCTACCACTCCAGTCCCAAGAACCATCATCAGGGTTCTGGGGGCATCATTCTACACACACGGGAGCTGTCGTTCCACCATATCAGGGTTCTGGGGCCTACATTCCAGGCACGGGGGGCTGTCCATCCACATAATTTCTTTCTTTCTTTCTTTAATATAATTATATTCTGCCCCTCCTGCAAACAGCTCGGGATGGCTAACAACTTTTAATTAAAACAATTTTAAAAATATTAAAACAATCATAAAAAACCTTACAAAAACAGGGAGAACAAAAATTTACAAAAAATAATAAGGAAGGGTAGGGTGATAAAAACCCATTAACCCACCCTCCCCAAAGACCTGGGTGAACAGCCAGGTTTTACAAACTCGCTGGAATGTTAAAAGGCTTGGGGCCAGGCGAGCTTCCTCCAGGAAGGAATTCCAAAGGCACGGCACGGCCACCGAGAATGCCCTCTCCATTGTGGCCCCCCACTTAACATGGGGGACCTCCAAGAAGGCACCCCTGGCAGACAGAAGGAGCCCCTCTAGAAGTTGCCACTCCTGTCCCAGGACCCAACATCGGGGTTCTGGGGCCTACATTCCAGGCACAGGGGGCTGTCCATCCACTGTATCTAGAAGCTGCCACTTCTGTCCCAGGAACCACCATCAGGGTTCTGGGGCCATCATTCCGCTCATGGGGAGCTGTCATTACACCGCATCAAGAAACTGGTGGATTGTTCAACAGTCACAAGTAAAAGCCCATTGCAAGCCTTGCAAGTGTAATATGGGGCTTGTCCAGTAGGGGGAGGGTCAGGGGATAAAACAGTTCACCCTCCCCCCTCCTTGCCTCCTCTCTTCTTCTCTCTGTCCTCCATGTTGTCCCGTGCAGTCTGTACAGTATGGAAGCATGTCTTCTCAGTTCTTAGTTAAGTTCTGTTTTGAAGAAACTTCTGCTGTGTGTTATTCAACAGAAAGCTAACTCTACAATAGGTTATGGGTCCAGGACAACTTCAAGGCAATTATGAAGACTAGAAGCATCCCAGAAGGAGTGCAGACTGTGAAAGAAAACTCCCAGACAGAGAGGCCTACTGACTGTGAATAAGAAAGCCTAAATCCCAGAAGGGGAAAGGGAGGGAAGCAAGTATGGCAAGCAGCTCAGAGCTTAGTTCAGTTTCAGTAGGAAAGCTGAACAATGTAAACTACCAGTTGAGGAAGTTTAAAGTGGAAATGCTGCTGTCTAAAGATGATCGATGGGAGGTGATTACCACAAACAGGTCAGCAGCAAATCATGAGGAATGG
Organism: Sphenodon punctatus; assembly: GCA_003113815.1. NCBI lineage: Eukaryota > Metazoa > Chordata > Lepidosauria > Sphenodontia > Sphenodontidae > Sphenodon > Sphenodon punctatus. Next base: position 427,237 of record QEPC01014460.1, read on the forward strand.
GATAAAAAGGACAGGTTAGCAAAGGCTACAATACATTTATTTATTTTATTTATTTAATATATTTATATCCCGCCCCTCCTGCAAACAGCTTGGGGAAGCTGGTAGAAGCCTGGTAGAAGATGACCAGCTAATTCATTTAAGAAGTGAAACCAAAGCAAGAGGCATGTGGATTGCATTACAAAACATGCATGGGAGCACAAGCCTGAATAGCAAACTGTTTCTACTGAGTAAACTATACAAAATGAAGCTTGGAAAACAAAGTGAAATGCAGGAGCATATAAATGCCATGTTGGAAGTAGTGGCACAGCTGCGTGGCATTGAAGAAGATATAAAGGACAGCCATGTGGTAGCCCTACTCCTCTTCAGCCTGCCTGAATCTTACAGTGCCTTCATCAATGCCCTGGAGACAAGGCCAGAGGCTGAACTGAAGTTGGAATTTATTAAAGGTAGACTTGCAGATGAATTCCAGTGCAGAAAGGAGAAACTGCAGAATGATCTAAAGCAGGGCAATGAGACTGCACTGAAAACCTCAGACAAAGTTCCTAAGAGGGAAACCAGAGCATGCTTCAGATGCAAAAAGGGGGGACATTTAAAGAAAGACTGCTATATATGGAAAGCAGAACAGAAGAAACTGTCTCCACAAACACCTAAACAGAGGGCTAAAATCACAAACAGCAACACAGTCGCTCAACAATGGAGTGGGTGCTTCAGAGCAA
>QEPC01014462.1:1180-30555 GCA_003113815.1 Sphenodon punctatus
CACTAGAAAAATAAATTTTAAAGTGACAATTTGTAATCCTCCTGAAGCCAAGGGTTCGAAAAGAGACTTCATTAACCCAATAGGACTAAATTTAAATCCCAAGAGGGAGGAGGTTTCTGAACAGCTCTGTCGTTGGACTTCCCTGGAATGTGAACTGCTAGAGGAGTGATGTTGTGAGTTATGCACCAATCCCAGGGTTTCCTCACCTCCAAGGTCAGAAGGTGGGATCTGGAGCCCCCTTGCTTTTTTACATAATACATCATGGTTGTGTTGTCTGTTTGCATGAGAACAGTCTCGTTGAGAATGTGTTGTGCAGAGATTTTCAGAGCATAGTGAACTGATCTTAATCCTAGAACGTTTATGTGATGGAGGGATTTCAGTGGCGTCCAACAGCCTCTTGCCGAGAACTACCCCATGTTAACTCCCCACCCCCCTTTTGAGGTGTCTGTTGTAATAGTCCTTGAGGGCAGAGATGAAGCAAAGGGAACCCCTTTGCAGACATTGCTTTCCTGAGTCCACCACTGAAAACATGTTAGAACATGTGGAGGAACGTGGAGAAGTTTGGAGGTGTTGTGGAGAACCTCTGAGGAAAAGGTTAGGAGCCAGGTCTGAAGAGGTCACATTCTCATTCTGGCAAAAGGTGCAACATGTGTGTTTGATGCCATCAGGCCTAGGAGTCTGGAAATAAAATGATCATCTGTCCTGCGTTCTTCTAATAAGATGGTAATCATGGACAGGTTGGAGTGCCATCTGTCTACGTGTACAAAGGCTGTCCCTATAGTAGTATCTATATATGCTCCTATAAAGTTCAAACTAGTTGAGGGTGACAGATTAGACTTCATTTCATTAATCATAAAGCCCAGGTTTTGTAAAGTGGAGATCACTAGCTGAATATGTTGTGAGAGGACGTGAAGGCTAGATGCTGCTAGCAAGCATTACAGGTGCACAGCATTTGGTAAAGGTTCGAGGAGCAGTGGACAAACCAAATGGTAAAACAGTGAACTGGTAGTGTTTTCCTAAAAAGCAAAATCGTAGATATTTTCTATTGGAAGGGTGGATGGCTATGAGAAAGTAAGCATCTTTAAGATCCAAAGTTGCCAAGTAGTCCCCTTCATTTAAAGAGAAGATAAATATTTTTAGAATAATCATGCAAAGCTTAAACTTTTAAATATATTTATTGAGACCTCACAGATCTAAAATAGGTCAAATGCCTTCAGGTTTATTTGGTACAACAAAGTACTTTGAATAATAACCACTTCCTTCAAGCTCGGGAGGAACATCCTCAATGGCTCCTTTACATAAGAGCTGGGAAATTTCATTTGAAATAAAACTAAGTATGGTTAGGTCATTAGGAACTGGTGTCACCATAATTCTTGTTTATTTAATTAAACAATTCTCCATCCTGCCCCTCCTGCTCCAGGCAGTCATCATAAAAACACATACAATTCATAATACAATCAAAGGGAAGGAAAACAGAACCCAATCCCACCCCTAACCTACACACACCACCCTACACCCCATCTCCCTTGCCAAAAGCCAGGTGGAACAGCCAGGTCTTACACATATGATTGAAGGAAGGGAGATCCGGGGCCAACCGGGCTTGACTGGGAGGGAATTCCACAGCCTAGGTGTGGCCATGGAGAATGCCCTCTCCATAGTGGCCCCCCCAGGCCACATGGGGGACCTTGAGACGGGCACGCCCGGTGGACCGCTGAGATTGTTCCAGGGCACGGGGAGTAAGGTGATCCCACAGGTAAGTTGGGCCAAGGTCATATAGGAATTTATAGGTCAAAACCAACACATTGAATCGGGCCCAGAAGACTATTGGCAGGCAGTGCAGATCCCGAAGCACCGGTGTAATGTGATCATGGTGATCTGACCCCACAAGGAGACAGGTCGCCGCATTCTGCACTATCTGAAGTCTTCGAACCATCACCATGGGTAGCCCCACATAGAGCACGTTGCAATAGTCCAATCTAGAGGTAATGAAACCATGGATGATAGTAGACAGGTAGCTATTCGAAACATAGGGCTGAAACCATTGCACCAGATATAATTGGCGGAACACACTCCTCGCCATAGCCCCCACCTGGCTGTCCAGGCACAGCTGTGGATCGAGGAGCACACCCAGACTGCAAACCTGGAAATCCAGGAGAGGGCAAATCCCAACAATGATGGGAGCCAACACATCCACTGTCTTACCTATTACCATCAACTCTGCCTTGTTGGGATTCAACCTCAGCAACCTTGGGGAGGGCCACTGCAGATGCCACTCCTCAGGCCAGCAGGGAGGGCAGTTCAAATGAACTTTCCACCACACAGGGATTCTTGCAGGTGGGCTTCTGTCACGTGTCACTCCACACCATGGGTCAGCCAAGGAACCATCCACATGGGACAGGACTCCTGGACCCTTGCTGTCTAGCCGTGTTGGACCCCCAGGAGGTGCTGCCACCAAACAGCTGATCTGGGGGACCTGGAGGAGTGCCCCCACCATGCCTGGATGTGTGCGCCAAATAGCTGGCGTTTGGGTACCTGGAAACAAAAAATTGTTAATTTTTTGTACTGATTTTTCAAGTTTCCGATTTTTAATCTGTATATTGGGAGAGAAAACAAGAAACCTGGAGAAGGGACCCCAATCAGCTGTTTGGTGTGCACACCTGGGTCAGGTGAGGGCACTGTAGGGCTGAAATGAGAATAAATTTTGATTTTTGCAAGGTATCTTGCCAATATTTTTTGCAATATATTGCAAGATAGATCTTGATCCTAGTACAAAATATCTCTCTCTTGTATGTGTATGTACACACACACACACACAGAGTGGCCGTTTTGTGCATGTGCAGCGCTTTTTCAAAATGGCACTGGGAGTGTCACAGACATTTTGGGAAAGGGTGGTCGTTCTGTGCTTGCACAGTGCCATTTGTCTATGTTCAGACCAGTTGCTCTTTTCCTAAATGGTGGCAATGTTACCATTTTTCACATGCGCAGTGATTTTTTTTTTAATGGTAGTATTAAGCCACCTCCTCACTTTCCCACTACTCCTAAAGAGAAATCAAGCAGAGGAGCAAAAAACTGAGATCTAAGTAGAGCAGAGAAGCCAACCCAAAGAGGTAGCCGGGTGAGTCAGCCAAGGTTTGGGCCCAGGAAAAGACTGTTTGTGAGATTCTTGCTTCTCTCAGTTAGAATCCAGGCAATTCTCGACTCGTTCTCATTTGCAAGAACTAGACAAGAACCCTGATTCTCATCAGGAAAAGAGAAAATGTGAAAAATCAAGTTTCCGCCCTAGAGCACTCCTCAACCCCCACCCCACCCATCAGCTTCTTGGCAGTCTGTGTGGGGGCGCTCCCACAAGCTCTCCTCCTCTGATGAGCTATTTGGTAGACTAGGTAAGAGTAGTTTTCTGGGCCCAATCCTGGGAATTCACCTCATGGCCAGGCTGGGTAGGGCCTAAAAGCTAGGAAGGCACATGTTAGCATGGATTAACCAGGATGGGAAAGTCTTAGCCCAGGCTGTGTCGCTGACCTTCTCCAGATGATGCATCCCGGATCAGCTGACTGCCCCGAGGCTGAAGTGGGCAAACATCTGGCAGTCAATGAACTGATGAGCAGGTTACTTGCCGGCTACAGAGGGGTACTGTCTCATTTGTTTTCATCCTTTGTCCCAGTACCTCAAGACATGCCAAATCTTAAGTTAGTACACTACCTCAGACACACATGTAGAATTGGCAGTTTTTTCTCAGTAGTGGCCTGTTACTTGGAAAAGTAAGAATCTGCCATTTGCAAGCAAGATGCTTTCTGTGGAACAGTACAAGCCCTCACTATGCCCAGAGTCAATACTTATTACTTGAGCAGTAAAAGTCAACCACCAAAATGAAGAAGGCTAGTAAATCCAAATGTACTACTAAGAGACAAACTGGTCCTTTGCTCAAGCAGTACAGAAATGCCTATTTCCAAAACTCATTTACAGTGACACAGAAATTAGTTTAGGTTCATCTGTACCATTTTACATTAATGGACATTAAAATTATTAGACATGTTTCAGTTAGTCTTCTAACAAACCTCTAAAATGTTAATGGAATATGCTTAGTTCTCATATCCTATCCGTAGGAATTTGTGAAACACCTTCAAAGCTTATATTCGCCATGCCAGTGAACTGTACTCAGATTAAATGTACTGGCCTAGCTAATGCTTATTCCGCCTTTGCTCCCTGAATTCACCCATCATTGTGTTCTGTATTAATCTCCATCTCCAGTCCATAGTGTTCTTTCTTACTCTACATATTTTTCTTGATTGTGTTAGGCATATTGCTTTATGCTGTAATCTACATTTGAGAGACTGGATAAACCTAGATTTCCTCTTTTTAATAATATGATACACTCCACTCTCAGAATTAGTTGCAAATTCCTTTGGTTTTTTCTGTATCAGCAGGGAGGCAGGGGAGGAAGAGAGGCTGAGATGCATTTTCCCAGTGAGAAACAGCTTGATATGCAACAGAGTTCTTAGATGCACTTTGAAATCTACATATCTTTTTCCTCATCGTTTTATTGGACCATCCTGTCACTAAATTCTGAATCATCTATGCTTGCCTCTCTGATTTCTAGTAATTTGATCCCAATCTTTCCTCGGAAAAGCAATTCACCTAAGTAAACTCCTGTAGATGAGTAAGGTATGTTTTTTTAAGATATGAGAATTTACTTAGCTTCTTATTCCAATCCAATCTTCTTCACTCGTGCAATTTTGTTTGCTTTCAACAATGTTCTGTTTCAGTAATTGTCTGAGCCACTTCCTTGAAACAATAGCAATATTACCACCCAGACATCGGCTTCATCCAGGTCTCTCCACCGCTTCTGACCTTTGAAATGAATTTGAATCAATTATCATTTGGGGAAAAAAGAGAAAAAGCTGTGATAGGTGATTTGGTACAATCATATTATCTATAAAACATGTCAAGGCTGTTTTATAATAAACCATAAACCAAGTATTGTTTTCACTGAACTGATGGAAGCCCCATTATATTACTTATCTATTCATCCAAGTCAAAGTCTGCTTGGAAAGTATTTTACTTTTTACTTTTGGTTTACTTTATTGCTTTATGGGTTGGTATTAACCTCAGCTCATGCATAACCATTATGTTCTTTTTCACCAGATTTTATTTGTAACCCTAGTTTGTCTTTGTAATGCTTTGGTGGCCTTTATGTTCAAGTCTTAAAATTTGTATGCTCAATTTTCATGGTGTTACTCTGCAAAGATTCCTTGATAGCTTTATATGATGGTTGTGTAACAGAACTGTAAACCTTGCTTCAGATACATTTCCTCAGGTTATTTAAGTCAGGGGTGTTTTTTTTAAAACCATCCCTACTTACACCTGACACAGGATTTTCTGCCAAAAGTATGGATTTTTCTTGCTACTCTATTTTGCTTTCAATGCTGTAAAACTCTGTCACAGCATTTCTCCCATAAGCTATAGAAACAATATGTGGATTTTGCTTGATGCCAACATTCTCCATAGTGACTGTGGAGGATATTACCACTCAGAAATTGTGCTTTTTGTTGCATCTTGGCCGTCTGTTTTAAACTAAGTGGACAGGACAACCTGTTCATTTTACTGTGACGCTTCCATTTATTCGCTACATGTTTCTGCCCTTGCTGAGTCCTTAGTGAAAATGAAACATCAAGTCCGACAGAAAAAAAAAAATAATGATCCTGTTTAATTTCCCTTAGGATTCCTTTTGCTTTGTCCTAGAAGACACTGTAGCCAGCCACACAGCGTGAGAAATTGTACTCTCTATCATCTTATATCTGCCAACCCCAGATCAACCTGAATTAGGGTGTGCAGATTTGTACTTTGTTCTGGAATGGTGTGGTGACTTGTGAAACAAAAATTAGTCAAATGTGGTTTGGAGCCATTATCATGAAGAGACTGAAAAAATTAGCTATTTGTCAATACAGTTTAGCCACATTTCACTCTAAATAACATTCCAACTCAGCAGTGTTATTTGTTTTATTGTATACTGGGAGAGAAGAGAAGATGTTGATTCAGTCTAAGATTGCTGCCTCAGCTAATTCTTATCTGCATCTTTGTGTGATGCTGCAATTTCAGTCTCAGAGACAAAGACTGAGATTCTAAATGTAAATGTAATGGCAGAGCTCCAATGATTTCAATGGAATTTACCAGGAAAAGTATATTTTTGATCACAGGAAAAGGCTCTAACTGCTCCATGAGCTCTCTCTGCATCCCGTTATTTGCCACTTCCCTTCCAACTGAGGTCTTCACTTGCCCCAATAAACACACTCTCACTCTGGCCTGGGTTCCAATATCTTTAGTAAATAGTGTCACTCACCCACACAGGAGTTACCAGCTCCTGTTGAGTAGAAATCCTGGGACCCTAACTCATCTCCATCTCATTTTTTAGCTGGGGTGGCTTCTTGCCAAAACCTCATGTTCAGAGCCTCTCCCTCCCTGCAACCAAGACTTCTTTTACATAGATGCCACCCACTCACAAACACCCAGAAACACTAATCGGATGAGTGGGAGAGCGTCCATGTAAAAGAGCATGAGTGGGTGGGTGAGCATGCCCAACCCACCCGCCAAGGTCCACCAACACCCACAGAGCAGTCAGGAGAGGGCCGGCACCGGGTGGAGATGGGTGTTCAACACCCAAGCATCCGTGTACAACCGAAAACACCCACACCCATGAGAACGAGACTGGCAGAACCGCAGTGCGCCAGTGCAAAGGGTCACACATGTGCCCCCACGCAGACACGCCCACCAGGGGGATGCCGGACATCCAGTCGGGAGCCCATAAAGGAGGGCAGACTTGTGATATGGGCGTGCTGGCTCCCATGATGTCTGGGAGGAAAGTTGCTGATAAGACAAAGGGAGTCAGCACCACAGCATGTGCAGGGCGAAGCCGGGTGAGTATGAGGACCCAGGAACACCCAGGGGGGAGGGGATCCCAGGCATCCAGTCCAGAGGGGGAAGGGGTCTTGGGCATCCAGTCCAGGGGGGAATGCGGCAAGGCAAACCCTAACACACGCCTCCTGGTACAGGGCTGAGGGCGCACCAGGCCACCCCAGTCACAGGGCATGGCCAGAGAAGCAGCAGCAGCGACAGTGAGGTGAGCCCAAGGGCACCCCCACCAACCTGGGAAGGGAGGGCCAACCCCCAGCCCCGGCACCGGGCCCGAGGGAACACAGGGCAGCCGGAAGCAACCTAACCCATGTCCCCATCCTCCCAGGAGAGTACCCAGATGACGGTGCATCACACCACCAGGGAGATGACTGAAGAGGAGCCCCCCCAACAGCCAGGTTAGGGGAAGGCCACCCCAGGGGGGACAGGGGCCCCCACAGGGGCATGAAGCGGGGCAGTTGGACAGAGGGTAACCCCAAGCACTACTCCCTACAGGAGACAGTCACCACCACAGCCACCGGGTGGGCCCCTTTGCAGCCAATCCAGACGGCCCCACACACACGGGTCCCAAAAGTGGAAGCCCTGATCCAGGCAGATCAGGGACTTCATACGTGTGTGGGTACAGCACGACCTTGGGTACAGCACAACCTTGTGCGCAGCTACAAGACCAGACAGGTCTATGAAGCCATCGCCCAGGAAATGCAGCAGCAGGGGTACAGTAGGGACAACACCCAGTGCATGCGGCAGGCAAAGGACTTGAGGTCCGGATATAAGTATATCAAGGACAACAATCTCAAGTTCGGTCATGCCATGCACACAGCTGAGTTCCAGGAGAAGCTGGACAACTTCCTCTGCATGGACAGAAACATAGTGACCTCCCACATACATGACAGTGCCTTCACCAGGGGCAGATGGAGGGCCACCACACAGCCCCTCCTGCAGGAACCCCTGGAGTGGGGGACGACAATGCCCCTGGTGAGGCCAGCCAGGAAGTGGGAGGAGAGGACCCCATCCCACAGGAGGTGGAGGAACAGGACCCAGGTATGACTGGCACAGTGGGCCAGGGGTGGAGGAGACCCCAGGTGGGGCTGCAGCGACCGGCGCCAGGGCCTGGGCACTGGAACACACTAACGGGGCTCTGTTTCCATTGCAGTGCAAGGGTGCCTGAAGGTGCAGGAGGTGGAGTTCATTGAAAAGGAGGCAGGCAAGGTGGACCCTGCTGCGCCCCAGTCACCCAGTGAGGCACTGTACAGTGGTAGGCCCATCCAGGCACGGGGCCAGAGGGGGGTCATGGTTGCTGGGTGCCAGCAGCGCAGGGGGCGCAGGGAATGGAGGGTGGAGAAAATGGCCCAGTACTCCACGAGCACAGCAGGAACCACCCCCACCGTGGCTCACAGGGGTCAGGCCGGAAGGCCGCACAGGAGCAGAGGTGGCCCCCCGCAACAGGTCCCAGGAACCACATGACAGACAAGGGCTCCACTAGCAGCAAGGCCCAGCTGGTGGGGGACCCCATGCAAGGGCAGAACAGAGGGGTCACGGACACGAGCGCCACGATGGTGCACCAATGGCCTGGGGGCCACCCTGTGAAATCCTGGAAACTGTGGCAGGAGGTAGTGGGGTGCACCGGCAGGGGCTACTAACATGGGATGCACAGAACAGTGACATTTTCAGGTGAGGCGTGCCAGGAACCGGTGGTGGAGGGAGGACCTGGGCAGGGAGCTGCTGGAGGAATCCAGACGGTTATCCGAAGTGCACTCCCAGGAGCTAGCGCTCACCAGGGAGCTGCTAAGAGAGGAGGGGGAAAGGGACCTGGAGATCCTTGCAGCCATGATGGCCTGGTCCCACATCAAGCACCTCTGGGACCGGCACCAGGATGCCACCCTCCACCACGACCAGCTGCTCAACAGAACAGAGGTGCTGTGCCCCTGTGTCACACTGGAGGGTCAGGCCGCAAGGGTCATCGACTTCATGGAGGAAGCGGTGTTGCTATGGCTGACAACAAGGTTTATTGATGGGGAGTACAGGGTTATGGGCTAGGGTGTAGGTCGGGCATGGCCCCGTTGTCAGCTGCCTGGGCAGCGATGTGGTGGCAGAGGACATCCCTGTTCTCATCAAAGATCCGCCTGAATTCCCTACCCTGGGCATGTTGGTACAGGGGCATGGGGCCCACCTGCTGTACAGGTAGTTGGTTGTCGAGGGCAGCGCCACCAGTCTCGCACACGTTGTGCAGGATGCACACTGCCAGGACAAGGATGGGGGTGTGCTCAAGGTCAAATTGGCTCCTGTTCATCAACAAGCGCCAGCACATCTTCAGCTGCCCAAAGGTCTGCTCCACCATGCTGTGTGCTGATGACAGACATTCTTTAAACAAGCGGTGTGGTTGGGGTTCCATGCCACGGGGTATGGCCTCATGAGCCAGGGGCTGAGCGGGTAGGTGGGGTCCCCTATCACAACAGGGACCATGGGAATGCCCTCTATCACATGGTAGAGGTTGGGGGTGATCTCCCTGTCAAACATGTGTGCATAGAATGGGGACACACGCAGTATGTGCGCGTCGTGGCTCCTCACCGACTGGCCCGTGTATACATCGATGAAGAGGCCCCTGTGGTCCACGATGGCCTGCAGGTTTATGGAGTAGGCCTGCTTTCTGTTCAAGTAGTCGATCTTAGCATGGGGAGGTCATATGATGGGGATGTGGGTGCTGTCGATCGTCCCAATGCAATGGGGAAACCCCAGCTCCTCGAAGCTGCGTATCACCTCCTCAGGATTGAGGAGCTGGATGGCCTGCTCGGGGAGGAGTGCCACGATCAGGTCGCACACATCATGGAGAGTCCTGTTCACGGTGGTCGTCCCCACCCCGAACTGCTCCCTCACACTCCTGCACAAATCAGGGGTGCCCAGCCGCCAAACCGCCATGGCCAGTCGCATCCCTGGTGGCAGCGGGTAACACATGGCGTGTAGGGACAGCGTGTTTCACAGCATTGCATGCTTCTGAGCAGCAGTCCACCATGTCCATCGCACCGTCTCTGCCCTCTGCAGGTTTGCTGCCCTCCAGCACCGTTCACCTGGGAGAGGGTCATGGAGCCATGGCAGGAGGAGGTGGCCCATCTTCTGGAAGAGGCTGCGCAGCAGTATGCAACTGGCACTCAGGACATGCAGCACCATGGCTGTGGCCTGAGGGTGTTCGCCCCCTGGCAGCATGGTTCCACGGATCCCCACACCTGGCAATCCCCCAAACCCACCTGGGGGACAGCAACACTGTGCAGGCTTTGCCCCTGGCCCCCACACCCCCTATGTCCCTGATGCACCTCGGTGTGCACCGTGCTCACTGTTCCTCGTCTCTGTACACTGGCCAAGCACATTCACCGCACTCTACTTCCTACACCAGTCTGCCTGCATCGGGTCGGCTATGTACCAGATCGCCTCGTGTTAGCTGTCCAGCGATTAGTGCTCACCCGGGAGTGTGTTGCAAGCTGTAACCAGGTTCCTGGCCTGGCGGGCTGTTCCCCAGGGTGCACTGGGTGCCTGCCCGCCAGAAGGGATGGGACCACGGGGCCCTGGTGTGTCCGTGCCCGATCGGCCCCTCCCCACTGCTTGTGGGTCGACCCCATGCACCCCAGGGTACTATTGCTGCCGCCCCTGCTTGGCCTCACCTGCCGCCCTGGGACACCTTGGCAGGCATCAGTTGTGCTTGGTGGCTAGACAGTGCCTGGCTTGGCTGAGTGCCCTGGTGCTCCAGCCAGCTGTGGCCCCGCTCATCTGTCATCACCTCTGCTGGTTCCCATCCTCCTGGTGTGTGGGTTGGGGAGTCCTGGCCCCAGCGGGCCAGCCTATCTATGGCATGCAAGGTCGCTCCTAGGTGCGGGTAGCGGCTCTCCCCCTGCTCAGCCCATTCACTGCCGCCCTCTGTCTAGCTCCTGTTGTTCCTCCGGAGCGGGCCTTGCTGCTGTCATGGCTGGATGTTGTGCAGGGCTGTCGGGCAGGGATGGGGGCAAGGAGGGGTGGTTGCCCTGTGCAGACATGCTGTTGGGAATTCTCTGGCTGAGCCCCGACGTGCAGAAATTGGTGAACGACCACCACCTGTCAGAGTAGGATGGCTGTCATGGTACATGTGGACTATGGGTCATTCACTTGGGGCCCCAGATTGAAGGGTCCATACCCTGGAGATCAGCTTCACCCTCCCGCAGCAACCACTGTGGGGGCACGCACCCGTCGTTGTCATGCCGTGGACCACTGAGGAGATCACGGCCATTCGCCTGCTGATGGCGCAACCTGGGTATGGTCTCACCTTGCAGTTCAGGGGTCCCCCTGTTGCTGCCCACTACACCGGTACCCTCCTGTCTGCCCGAAGCATCCTGCACACGCCCTCGGACGTGGGGCCCTCCTGTGGGACATGGGCTTGCTGGCCCCCAATGTTGGTGAACCCCTCCTGACTGGGACCCCTACCACTGTGGAGATTGGCACCCTTCGATCGGTGAGGGACCTACCAGCTATCCGGGATGCAGCCGCCACAGCCGACCACCTCTTGCCCCGCTTCCTGGTGACTGCTCATGTGTGCTCCCAGGGGTTCTGCAGGGGCTTGTTCACCTAGGAGGATCTTGCACAGGGGCCTCCATTCCGGGAGCACCCACTGGATCGTCCCTGAGATGTGCCTCACTGCCACCCACTCCCTGCCACCCTTCTGCCCATGACTGTGCACTGCCTGCCCTCCCCCCTCCCACCCCTGTGCCGCTGCACAGCCTCTGCGCTGTCATCTGCATGCCTGCTGCCGGCTACCTCATCCACCTGACACCATTGCCTCCTCTGGGTGCCCACGGCTCCATCCTGTTGTGCCCTCGCCCGCTGGCTGCAGGTGTACCTGTGCCCTGCTGTTGTGGTCCTCATGCCTGGCCATGGGTCCGCCTGCACCCCATGCACTGCCTCTCTTTGTTTGGGGCACCCCATTCCCCCATCACTAATAAAATACGGTTCTTTGATGATTGGTCCTGCCTTGCTTCTGTGCTGGCTTTTCCACTTGGACACCCCCTCCCCCTTGGCTGCCTCCCTGCCCCCATATGTGTGGCTGTGTGCTTGACGTGTACTCATGGTCACCGGGGTTCTGAAGTGGTACCCAGTTGTGTGTTGTGTGTTCCCCTGGGGAATTCCCCGCTTGGCAGGTATGCCTGCCCGTGCAGTCATGGTGGTATTGGTGGCATGCACCCGGTAGGGCAACCCCAGGGCTCCCTTGTCCGTTGGTGCAGGCCCGGCCCTGCACCACCCCTCCCCTCTGCTGTCGCCCCCTGTTGGTGCTGTCCGTATGTGCTTGTGGCGATTGATGGGCGGCAGCAACAGGTGTGTTGGGTGGCTGAGCATGAGTAGGGGGTTTGTGGGCCCCGGGTTGTGCCCCTCCGATCCCCCTTCATGCAGGGGTACAGGGTGATGTTCCAGGTGCTAGCTGTCCACGTGTGCGGTGTGTTCCTTGTGCTACTGCTCCCATCCATTCCGTAGCCTGTTGGTGCAGCCATTCCCCATCGCCCTGTCCTCTCTCCCCTGCAGCTATTGTGGTCATGCTGCTGGTGATCGTGCGCCTTGGAGGGATGATCCAGCAGCTGGAGCAGGTGGCATAGGGCATGCAGGAGGCTGGCCAGCTGTTCGATGCCATACGTGAATGTGCTGCATGTTTGCTGGGCCCTGTCCCAGTGTAGTCCTGTGGGGGATGTGGTTCCTTGGGGCCCATGGTCGACTCTGATGGCTTTCTCCTCTCTCTTGGTCCCATCCAGTGCAAGCAATGATTGTGGAGTGGACCAGGGAGCAGGGTGTGGTGTTGGACCTCCTCCTGCATGTCCTCAAACAGCTGCACCGGCTCGACCACGCACAGGTCGAGCGCTGGTGCTGGGTGTGGGGTCACTGACCCTATTGACTGGGGATTGCCCTGGCACCACCACTGCCTTTGCCGGCACTCACCCCCACTTCTGTTGCCCCGTCCCCCTACACCTCCCTGTTGTCCTTTGTTGCTGTTTTATCTTTTAATAAAGTCTGTTGTATTACTTCCCCGGGTGTGTGTGGCGTGCTTTTGTTTGACCTCTCCCCTTGTCCAGGCACCTCCGGGGGGGTGTTGCGCAGTTGCCTGTGTGGTGTGGGTGCTGTTCCCCCCCTGCACCCCCATGGCTTGTGTGCCCCTCCCTTTGTGCTTGTGTTGCCTGCTGTGTGTGGGGTGCTTGGCTGTGTGTGGGGTCTCCGTGGCATCGAGCTGTCTGGCCTCTCTGCTGGAGCTGGGAGGGGAGTGCTCCTTTGTAGCAGCTGTCATCCCTGCTCCCTCCTGCCCCGCCCATGCGGGTACTGATGGCTTGGGGGTGGGACTGCATTGCATGGATTTGTTTGCCCTCAGTCAGCCCTGTTGTGCCGTTGCTGTGCCGGGCAGAGCTTTCCTGCCATTCCCGGTCCTGGCTGACCATATACTTGGATGAGTGTTTGCTGGGAGCTTCCCAGGGTGAGTGTTTGGCTGCTAGGTGTTTGCCGCCCCCTCCAGTTTCCATCCCACAACCCCCCATGGTGCTGTCCATGTAACGGTCTCCCTGCTCAGTACTGCCGGGTGTTTTTTGGGTGTGGCCACCCACCCATCCCCACCCATCGGCGCTGCTGCAGCATCCATGTAAAAAAGGCCCAAATGTCCCTGGCTCCCTGCTTGCAGGGATCTTCAGAGCCTCACTCCAGATGTCCCGCCACCCCCTGTGCTGGATTGCTTTTGGTGTGGCCTTTCTACTGGCTTTCTGCTTCCTGACTCTCCACTGCTCAAGCATCCATCAGGCCACCTCTGTTCCGCATCTGAGGCTCCACCAGTCCTCCTACACACAGGTGCTTCTCGAGCCCTGCCATCTCTCTAATGGTGATCCCTTTCATCACGCAGGTGCCACTTCCAGTGGCTGACAGCTTCTGGAGCCTTGCTCTGCTGTATACAGGGGATCTGCCACCTTTACTCAGTAGCTCAAGCCCCACTAGCCCTTATGTGCATCTCATCCTCCTCATATGTGATGCGTATGATTAAAAACAATCCAAACTTTATGTACACAATCCTGGGTTCTAAATTAGGAGTTACCACTCAGGAAAAGGACCTTGGAGTCATTGTGCACAATACATTGAAATCCACAGCACAGGGCGTAGTGGTAGTCAAAAAAGCAAACAAAATGTTAGGAATTATTTCTAAAGGGATAGAGAATAAAACTGAAAATATCATAATGCCACTATACAAATCTATGGTGTAACCTCACCTTGAATATTGGGTACAGTTCTGGTCACCCCATCACAAAAAAGATATAGTAGATATAGAAAAGGTACAGAGAAGGGCACAAAAATACTAGCAAATAGTACTAGAACACTCCATGAAATTAATGGGTAGCAGATTTAAAAGAAAAGCAAGTATTTTTTTCACTCAATACATGCTTAAGTTGTTGCCAGATGTAGTCAAGGGCAGTAGTATAGCTGGGTTTGAGAAAGGGTTTTAAAATATTTACTGAGCCTTCAGAGATGCACTGAGAATTATCATGGTCCCTGTTTTGCAGATGGAAAAAAAGCAAAGAAATGAAGAGAGGTGTCATATGAAATTCATTGCAGAACCAGAGTAAGAATTAAGACCTTTTAACTTCCAATTCTGCCTGTGAAATGAAAATATTAATACATTACTACCACAGAATGTATGTGACAGGCAGGGGATACTTAGAACATTTTTTCCCAAAGTACTGCAAAAATGTTAAGTTTCAATAGTACTCAAGTCTACGGCATAAGAGGCAGATGAAACTGAGCAGGAATCCACTAGGGGTGTGCAATCCATATCATTTTAATTATTTACAAAAATAAATGGAGCCTCATTTATTTTCATAACTAAAGAAAATGAATGAATAGGCACATGACATTCACCTAGATTTCATTCATTTTAATTTAAAATTTTTATTTTTATTTCATTTTTTATTTTAAAAAAACACAAAACAAAACACTGTGCATGCACAAAATGGCAGCTAGGGACATTCTACACATGCATGGCTTTTTCCAAAATGGGGTTGACACTGCCAGGGCCATTTTGGAAAAGGGTCGTGAATGTGCAGAACCGCCTGTACATGTGCAGCGATATTTTTTATTCTAATAAAATTAATTTAAAAATAAACAAAAATGGCAGAGTTTTTTTACAAAACCCCCTGAAAATGAAGAGTTTTTTGTAAATGGAAATGAAATCGAATTATGTGCCTTCTGTACATACCTACAATCCACTGTTCTGGGAAATATGCTAACAACTTCACTTGCTCAGTTTATAAAAGCTGTAAGACAATGTCTATGTCATGAACAACCAAGAAGCTGGCATCTTTAAGGTACAAGAAAATTGTTAGAACATTATTGTGTCCCCTTGGAGCTTAGGAGAACAAAGAAACACTGCAAAAACAGTGGTACCGTGGTTTCCAATTTTCCTATCTCTGCCAAACCTGAGCTATTTCTACTCCAATGTACCCAAGATCAAGACAACTGAGAGTGATAAAGAGACTGGGGAGGAGCAATAGGTACTGCAACCAATGAAGGTGGGCTTAACTTCTTTTTATAATTGAAGTCTTTCTGATGGGCACTGCAGGACTGACTGCAGTATGTATAGGTAGATAATTATCCTCCTGTTGTACAAGGCTTAGAAAACCATTTCAAGACCAAATAGGAGCATATTACTACTCTAATCTTTAGTCCAGACACATTGCAAAATCCTTACTCTCATCCTTGAAGTAAGTACTGGGGAAAAGGCCAAGCGCTCTCAAAGAAATTTGTTTCCTGCATTCTGCAACTGCAGCAAGACTGTGATAGATATAATTTTTCAGTTGTTTGTCGTGACAAGGTAGAGTGTTTACAATGGAGAGCCTGAGTTGAAGATCATACTAATACTAGAGCCTAGGTGAAACCAATTCCTGTCATTTAAAAAGCTCACTACAAAATCCACCTCCTCAAGGTCTTCCGTCAATGAAAGATGAGCATAGCACTTTGTTAACCGTTTGCTTGGAAGGCAGCCACCAAGATTTATTCAGGTGGAGGGAAGTAGAATTAGAAAGGAGTAGAAAGCAAGATTCATCTTTGTACAGTCATTACTGTGACCTTTAGGTTTGGCAACGAGCTCTTTAGAAATGTGGCTATGTCGGTGGAATAACTACCCAGTACTTTTTAAAATTGTGTATAGCATTACGACATATGCAGTACCTGAAGCCTTTTCTGATTGAGGAAATCAATGTTGCATACTCATTGACTGCCATTAAAATCTCTACAATTTGTAACTAGTTAGGAGCACCATATTATTACCTATGTTCAACATTAGGGAACACTTTGTTAATGTTCATTTTAATTGCAATCACTGTCTGCAGGTAAAAGCTGGGCTTTAAAATATCCTCCTTTTAGAAACAATTTAACTTGAAATACTAGACCTAATGCTACATTTGAAGAATTATTATGGGTTCCTATAGATAAAGAGTTGAAGTGGGCACCCATGAAAACAGATATGCCTGTCAAATCCACACTGTCCAACCTGAAAGAGACAGGGTCAGGCAGTGTGGATTGCCCAAAGGGCACCCAAGAAGTGCTCATTATATATATATACAACTTTTAAAATGAGATACCCAGGGGCAGGTGAGGGGGTCCTTGTGCGGTCCAGAAGCTCTGGATGATGGTGGACCTCAGGGTGGTGGGTGCAGCAGGAGATGAGGGGGCATGCCAGCTCCAATCTCTCTCTGGATGGATGCCAAGTTGCAGACGAGTGCCTCACTGGGTGCTTCTGGCTGTCATTTCCTAAAGGTCAAGAAGCTTTCGGGAACTATGCCTCCCAGAAGCCACATCTGGCAAGGTAGGCCAATTACCTGTGCTGTGGCAGCAGAGGCACATCCCTAAGCACACACAGGACTTGGGAAACTCTTCAGTATTTGAGGATTCTTTATTCTCAGAATTAAGCAATTACAGTCCATCCTTTGTTAGGCCATTAGGCAGACTTTGCATAAGGCTCTCAGCCTCCCAGCTGGTTCAACACTCTAGAGACCTCCCAAAGCTGGTTACTTCTGGCTGAGGTCTGCACTATGCCTGAAATGACACATCTCAGTGAATGCTGTTTCTGTTGGGAACAGACCATTCACCTTCATTCACACAACAAGGAAACTTACTGGCTTTTCCACTGTTGCCGGCGCATCCCCCCAATGAGACACAGAGACCGTATTGGATTTTAAACTGTCCGCACTCTTTATATCAATCATCATCAAGGCCGGTGGGTATTGCACAAGCAAACTGGGTCCAGTATGTTAGTTACTTAACTTATTTATTAACACCGGTACTGACAGGTATGTGCCCTCCCTTGTCAGTACCCAACAACATAACTCCTCCTTTCGACAGCACCCTGGCTCTGGCCAAATGGGGACCATCCCCAACTGTGGGGTTGAGTAAGGAGGTAAGTACCCGCAAAGCCAGCAGACCGTGCGTGTACTTGCTGACCCGTCTGGGCACCCCACCCAGGGTGGTAACCCCAGTGCTCGCTGCGCCCAGCATTGCACTGGGTGTTCTCTCCCCATCTCTTAAGGAGATGACTCATCCTAACCTACTCTTACCTATTTATCCTACTGTAGCATACTGGACCCCCGCTGAGTGCGACAATTGCTTACCCTTATATTGTTCAATTCAAATCATTTGTTTCCTTCTGTCTTATCTGCACTTAACTAGCATAAGTATTCCACTTTGTGTATGCTGGATTAGTTGGTTATTATAATTCACTATCTTGCCAATTCCCTAACTGTCAAAATAACCTATTAAACCTCTTCTGCACTGTTGAAGGGGTGAAACACACGACCCTCAATTGGGCTAGTCGTCAAAATTCCCCTTCGGCTCCATAATGGCAACCAGTAAATACCACAGTGCTAGAGGTGAGGTGGGTGGGCTGCTTTCTCCAGGTTCGAAGGGCGAATGCCGCCTCCACGTGGCAAGAGCGGCTCCGCCCTCCCTAAAAAGGGGCAGGCCCGCTCACTCATTTCTTGGTGCGTGCCTCTGCGCACGAGCCAACGTTCCGTTGCCACAGCAACCGCCGCCCGGGCCAGGCGCCACTTAGTTGCTGCGTGGAGCAGTACCGCTCCTCTTCCTCCCCTGTATCTCCTGACGGGGAGCGCAGCAATTTCCCCGTTGCCGCCATTATGGCGGTGAAGCGGGCTTGCCGGCGCATTCCCCCAATGAGACACAGAGACCGTATTGGATTTTAAACTGGCCGCACTCTTTATTTCAATCATCATCCAGGCCGGTGGGTATTGTACAAGCAAACTGGGTCCAGTATGCTAGCTACTTAACTTACTTATACTTATTAACACCGGTACTGACAGGGATGTGCCCTCCCTTGTCAGTACCCAACAACATAACTCCCCCTTTCGACAGCACCCTGGCTCTGGCCGAAAGGGGACCATCCCCAACTGTGGGGTTGAGTAAGGAGGTAAGTACCCGCAAAGCCAGTAGACCGTGTGTGTACTTGCTGACCCGTCTGGGCACCCCTCCCAGGATGGTAACCCCAGTGCTCGCTGTGCCCAGCATTGCACTGGGTGTTCTCTCCCCATCTCTTAAGGAGATGACTCATCCTAACCTACTCTTACCTATTTATCCTACTGTAGTATACTGGACCCCCACCACACGATCACGGTATCCCCTGACCCCCACCGCCTATCCATCAAACAATTCCTTCAAGTGACTGGCCAGATTTCTCAGGTATAACTCATTTCCTGCTTGCGACAAATGAACACCATCTTCCCTGAACAAATCTGTTCGGCCATATGTGATGTCCATATGCCGTACAATTGTTCCTCCTATTCTCTCCATCCACTTTGCCATTTCTCGGTTAATATTTCTCTGAGTTTTATCAATTTCTGCAGGCTTAATGGCCCTGCCCCATTTAAGGCAAGGGACTAAACTGGTCCACACTATATGAACATTATTAAATAAACTCTGGACTACTAACATGTCCTGCTTCATTTTTATAACTAAGTAAACCCCTTTTTTTACTACCAAAACATTTCCCCTCAAATGCACCACAATGACATGTGGTGTGACTTTGTCTTTGAGTGCCCTCAACTTCGGGAGTAACTGGTGCCACTTCATTCCTCCCGTTCCATGCCAGGCAATAATTGCTTTCTCCTCTAACCCCAGGTGGACACCCTGTGCCATCTTTAGGGCTGCGTTGCTGGCCCAATGCACCAGACTGTGTCCCACGATCCATACTGTTCGTTTCTCCAGCCCGGTCCACCTAGTTCCTAGCGCGGGAGACACAATTGGTTAGTAACAGTTAGACCTCACATACTTCTTGTAGGTGTTAGATCTCCACCTCCCCACTGATTTGATCGCCTCAACTGGCAAACCAACAGCAGCTGCTGTTGTGGCGGCCCTAATCCTGAGTGAATGAGACCTAAAGTGACTCGGAGAAAGGCAGGCCCTGCCTAGTGCAGCTTTTAGGACTGCATTGAATTGGTAACTTGTTAATGGGGTTATGTTCTTATGTATGAACAAGTTTCCTAATTCGAGTGGGCGGATGTTGAGATATCGCCTCATTTGCTCAACTGGGCAGATCTCTTTCACCCCACAACTAAACAGCCGGATGTTTGCTCCTTTACTCCTCTGGTCTGTTTTTGATAGTTTCAGTCATAGTGACAAGGCTTCTCGGGCCAATTCCATGTCATCTATAGTTAGTGCTCGACCAGAGCTGTCCCTGCAAGATGATGCTACTACCTCGCTTATTCTAAATCCCCCGAAGTATGTTATGGAGTATGCTGTAATGAACAATTGTGTCTCAAAAGCATCATTACACACCCTAGGTAAGACTCCTGTAATTCTAGTTAAGATAGGTGTAGTGATAGGGGCACTTGTACTTACTGGGGCAGGCGCTGCCCTGGCCCAGCTCTCCAGCATGAGTTTCAAATAAAAACCTTGGTCTGGAGGGGGTATCCTTTCAATCTGCTGACAAATGCTAATGCAGCTCCTATGGTACCTGCTGCCAAACCTTTGTTTCTAAGGGACATGGCAAACTGTAAGGTCTCTGGTTCCCTTATGGGGAAATCCATATTCCAACCGTTGCGAGACCTAAATTCTTGGAACTCCCAAAACGCCCTACCGTAAGCGGTCTGCGTTCTAGGGGCCAAGGATCCCCGAACGATATTCTGCAGTTCTACTTCCCAAGGTTCCATGCCCCCGGAGGTAGAGGCTCGGGGAATTCCTTGGCCTCTGGTGCTAGTTCACGGAAACACTTGATCTGAAATCGAGACAATGCATCGGCCACTTCGTTGTTGATGCCGGGAACGTGCCGCACTGCGAACAAAATATTTTTCCGTAGGCAACCCCTACCATTTTTCTCACCAGTGCCATAACTCGGGATGAACGAGAAGACAATGTGTTAATTACATGGACAACGGCCATGTTGTCGCACCAAAATAGGACTGTGCGATTAGCGAACTGTTTAGCCCAGAGCAATATTGCTTCTACTATGGGAAACAGTTCTAAAAATGTCAGGTCCCTTGTCATGCCGGTTTCATGCCAATCCTGGGGCCACAGCTCTGCACATCATTGGGTCTCGAAATACAGTCTGAACCCAGCACCGCCGGCAGCGTCAGAGTGAACCTGTAGATCACTGCGCAACAGCCACTTGTCTCTCCAGAAATTCACTCTATTGTAGTCTACCAGGAATCCCTGCCATGTCTCAAGGTCTTGTTTCATGTCTCGCGTCACCCAGATCCTATAATGGGGTGGCAAGGTTCTCCTCAATTTTTCGTATATCCTAGATAGGAATGGTCTGCCGGGTGCTACTACCCGGCATGCAAAACTGAGGCTGCCTACCAACGACTGGAGTGTACGAACAGTGACCTTCCAAGCCTGCATGCATTCCTCAATCTTGGCTCACAATTCCCCCAATTTGTCTTTTGGTAGTCTGGATGATTTCAAATTCATGTCAATTTCTATCCCCAGGTAGGTAATTCTTGTTGAAGGGCCCTCTGTCTTCTCTGGGGCCAATGGTATTCCCAATTCCTTGGCCATCTCCTGAAACAGTCATAATGCATTCATGCATTCCCTTTTTTGGGGCGGGCATATGATCAGGAAATTGTCGAGGTATTTGGTTAAGTCGCCCCCTTTCCACCTTTGCCTAAATATCCGTTCGACAAGTGAACTGAAACGTTTGAATGCCGAACATGATATCGAGCATCCCATGGGCATTGCTCGATCATAATAATTTTTTTCTCTAAATTGAAAACCCAGTAGGTGGAAACTACTGGGGTGCACTGGTAGCAAGCGGAATGCTGATTTAACATCACACTTAGCTAGCATTGCACCTGTTCCCATTCTCCTAGCCTTGTCGACGGCTACATCAAAGGAGGCATACCTGATGGTTGCTAATTCCTTTGGTATCGCATCGTTTACAGAGGCGCCACGCGGGTGCGACAAGTGATGGATCATCCTAAATTGTCCGGGGACTTTTTTGGGTACTATGCCCAATGGGGATATTACCATATTGTGCATGGGTGGTTGATCATAAGGGCCAGCAATCCTACCTTCCGCCAATTCCTTATCTATTTTTTTCTGTACTAAATCCTCCCTCCCTTCTACAGATTTTAAGTTCTTGCAGGATGCATGTTGGTTGACTGGGCCTGCTGGAATAACGAAACCTTCCCAAAATCCTTGTACCATGTATTCTACCTCCGCCCTATCTGGGTGTGTGTCTAATGCTTTCGCTAGGGCCTCAATTTGAATTGGTGTGCGGGGCCCTTGACCACCTTTTCCAGGTCCTCCTCCCGTGTCAATCGGCCGGAGCCTGCCTTTTGTCGGGGCCAGTAACATGTGCTCTCAGGATGGCCCGCACCACAACTGGAGCACCGGTGGTGAAATCTACGTTGTGACCGATTGCATCGGCTGGCTGAGTTGTATTCCCAGCAAGTGCTGGACTCCCCTTGTCCCTTTTTTTGGCTTTCCCTGCAGTATGGCTCATTGACGGGTGCGACTCCCCCACGAACTAAAGGATGCCCACTGTCAGACCTAGGGGCCTAAGTGGCATCCACCATACTCTCCAGCCATATGTCTGGTGCGTGGGTGTCCCATTGCAGAACCGGCAGGTTTGCTGCCCTATGGCGAAAGGCTTCATCATAGGGAAGCCATGCACCAGGAGGGCCGGTTCCATGGGCCCTGCGAACTATGTCCGCATACTTATGAAGTTCTAAGCCGCGGCCTAGGTCGCTTTGCATTACTACCCCCATGTATACAGCAAATGCAGCTGTCCAATTTGCCCAGTTCCTATTGGCTTTGGGTCGTCTATATTTTTCTCTGTCTTTTCCCCCTTCAGTCTCCGTATGGTCCACGATTGGATCGCTAAATAATAATGCATATAAATCGACGTATTCTCCACGCCATATCTTTTCTTTGGTCGCCTGTGTTAAATGGCTTCCAAATGGGGTGGCTACATTTGCAATGTCCCCCGCCTCGGTGGAAGGATTACCGGTGAGGCTCCCGACCCTCCTACACCTAGGGGCTGTCCAATACCTGATGTGGAGGGGACCTTTGCCGCATCAGTGTGCCCTGTACTTCTTAGCTCTCTGTTTATGGGAGGGGGAGGTTCTTCTACTTCTACGACTGGAGGTATGGTGGGCAGGACCCACGCCCACACCCCATCAACCTTCCTTAACTGTGGCCCTGTTGCTTCCTGAGGCCTTGTCACTAGTGTTGGTGTTCATGATCCCCTTTGGATGGTGGTTGTTTCTAGTGGGTGCCCGTATATAAGTTGTTGCCCCCTTTCCCCAGTAGTTCCCACTAGGCTTTCCATTCTCTCTGGGGTACGCACAGCGTTTCCCGCATTATCAGGTGTTCTCCCCCTGCCCACATTGGACTCACCGTGTACACTCCCGCTTTGATTAACTAGGCTCTGCTGTTGGTTGGTGCTACTCGCCCTCGCCATCCCCGCCGTTTCTTCTCATAATGTGTTTTCTATGGCCAGAACTCTCTGCCACAGTGTGTCATCCCACCTGCCATCTTGTTGCTCCTGTACTTGCCGCCGTCTCCTGGGTGGCGGTGGTTCATCACCTGTATCTGGGAACATGGGTCCGGGCAGGTCATGCCCGGATAGGTTAGCACTTGTTGTTCTTAGGGGGCCTGGGATTGGTGTTGACAAACCTGCCCTCTGGAGTTGGTGTTGGGCCACGCCTGGAACACCAAATGGGTCCCAATGAGCTGCCACACTTGTTGGGACAGGTGAATAAACAACCTGTGTCCTTGGGTCTTCTCCCCGCGGTGCCTCTGTGCCCCGCCTCCCTGAACCTTGGGCCGGGGTGTCCTGCCCCACCCCTCCTTGTGCAAGGGGGCTTTCACCTATGCCTTGCATCTGGTCAGCCCACTGCACTTCTCCTGTCCTCAAGTTCAAGCCTGCCCCCAGGCTTACCCCTTCATCCCTATAGTATGCAGGGGTGGAGAGTGTCCTGGTACCCCTCCTCAGCCCTGCCTCTATGGCCTGACTGCTCGCTGGGGGCCTGTGTGATTCCTGCCCCTGCCCCCCTGTACCAGTTGCCCTAGCTATTTCATTGAGGCCCTGACCTCCTTCAGGGGCATCCTGCCCACTTTGGCCAGGCCCCATTTGTGGTCGGTTCATTGCTGGGATTAAGGGGCGGGCACACAACATGGCCTCGCAGGCTGTGAGGCGGGCTACTAATTCAACCCTGGATGGGGCCCCATCCGAGACCCCCCCCCTCCCCGCATCATGACTGGTAGTCATTGCCTGTGGAGCCTCCACTCGGCTCCTCTTCTGCACCGCTGCTCCCTTCTTTTTGGTGTGGCCCATCACCCCGTGCTCAGTCCTGGCCTTCTCAGCAGCAACCATTCCATGCTGCTGCTTTCTCCAGGTTCAAAGGGTGAATACCGCCTCCACGCGGCCAGAGCGGCTCCGCCCTCCCTAAAAAGGGGCAGACCCACTCACTCATTTCTTGGCGCAGCACCGCTGCACACGCGCCACCACAACCACCACCCGGGCTGGGTGCCCCTTAGTTGCTGCATGGAGTAGTACTGCTCCTCTTCCTCCCCTGTATCTCCTGATGGGAAGCGCGGCAATTTCCCCATCACCACCATTATGGCGGTGAAGGGGTTTTTCTCCATTTGTCATTATTTTTTGGCTCCTTGGCATCTCTGTTTAATTTGCAATCTAAAACCCCATGTGCACCCTGTGCACACCCCCAGGGGCTGTGAAGATGAAAAAGTGCAATGGAAGTGCTGGAAATTGCCGTAAAAGTACTGTAAAATTGTCATAAAATTACCCAAAAGTGATTAAATTGACAGGATATGATGAAAAATCACAGGTGTCATCATTGGTAATGGCAGATATACAAAATCACCAGACACTGATGAAGTATCAAGAAGCATGACCTCTACCGAAAAGTTGGTATTTTCCTCCAGAATGACAACACGTGCTCTCATCTCAGCCCTAGTCTGCAACCTGTCAGAGCCCAGTCTTGATTGCCTGAGCTTCTCCAAGCCTGCGTACCTATAGTCCCTGGGGGCAGGACCAAGGCATCAGCCAGTGCTCCTTTAAAGGGGCCACCACCATTACAGCCCATTATTATTTGTCCTGCAGAGATAGTGCCTGTTGGCGTCCTTGTGACAGGTATAGTTATGGATGAGGAACCACTTGTCTATGCACCAAATGTAGCCAATATATTTTTAAAGTATTGACCCATTTCAATTCTTGGATCTGGTCCACGTATCTAACCCCTATTGTCAAGCACTGGAAGAGAAAGCTCAGTGGAAAGGAGTGGAGAAGAGGGTATGCGCTCAAGAGTAGAGAATGAAACTATGGCATAGATTCTTGTTCTGGAGCTTTCCCTTCCTTCCCCATCCTAAGCACAGCCTGCAAGTGCCTCCATGCCCAACCCTAACCAACCCATAGATATTGTACTCATGCCTGCAGGAGAGAAAAGGTTTCCCTTCTATTCCAGAGAGTGAGAGTACATTCAGTACTGTCATAATATGCCCCATATTGGAGTTGACCATACAGCACTGTGCTAACCTAAGTCCCTCATTTTATGAAGTTGCCTTTGTTGGTGAGAGTGCTACCAATTAAAGTGGCAGGAAGGACGACATTGAGATGTTTTGAATTTTCTTTTGAGAGGCCTATCTGTTAACCCAGTCTGTAGATACAGCCCAGAGTTGGGGTAGGGCTGACAAAACTGTCTCCTAAATATTACACCAGTTGGTGAAGCAAGGATTCAGGCTATGGGCACAGCAGAGTTTGCCAGCTCACTCAGAACCATACTTGCAAGTTGGGCCTTCCCCCCTCATGTCCAAAACACCACCCTCACAATGCCATATACCTGGAAACACCTCTCTACTGAAGCCCTGCCCCTACAATCCTATTTGTGCCTGTAACCCCAATTTCCATGCCTAAAACTACCACCATTCCATGTGCAAGCACCCCCATCTCTTTGCACCTGTAGCACTACTCACATGCCACCACCCATGTCCTCCTTTCTCTCTGTTTAGAATGTGTCACAGGGAAGTACTGATACAGCAATATAAAGATTGTTCCACCTTGTCCGGTCTGCACCCCAGTCACAACTCCCCTTCAGGTCCCATTGCCTCACAGTCAGAGGGGAATGGGGTAGGGCCAGGGCCAGGCAAGAGATAAAACCCAATTTTGGGGGTCCAGACTTCCCACGTGTGAGACACACAGGGCATGAAAAATGAATGGGAGAGATGAGAATTGGCTTGGGTTGGGAGGTTCTTTTTGTTTTGTAATGGGCTAGATTTCAATATGTATTATTGTTTTCTAACTTATTGTAGTTCCCTGAGAGAAGGGTGGCACATAAATCTAAAAAAAAAAATAGAACTTCTTTCACCTAAAGTATTAGCATTACGTTTCCCATCCATGTTTTTGATCAGCTTCGCTTTAAGTTCACAGGGCTTCCTACTAAACATATTCAAATTCTTTTGTTGCTGTACACATGGTACTTACTCACTCATAGCCATACTAGAGATAAAACCAGGAGGGGGACACCAGAAGGTACATCCAAGTGAGGTGGGAAGTCCACTCCTCAGAGCAGTATTCAGCCAGGAAAGTACAGATGGTGCACACAAGACCTCATGTATTGAAAGACCTGAGATTGCCCCACCCCCAATGATGGGGTCCACGAATAAACTGGAAATGACAATGTGAGTGTGAGAAGCACTGGTGTAAAATCTGGGTCCACAGATGCAGGGAGGTCTGGCCTAGAGAACTCATGGAGAGGCAGATGGGACCCTGAAACGCCTGGAGCCGTTGAACAAACTAGAAGTAACATTCACACCAGAGGCCCATAATATCTGCAATTCAAAGTTCCCCAGACCCTGAAGACTAATACAGTCTCCTAAATTATTATACCAGTTGATGAAGCAAGAACACAAAAAATTAATCAAAAATTTAATTGAACGCCACAAATTAATTATACAAACTTTTTACTTTGCTGAATGTTGACAAGTATTCCTAAGTTGGGAGGAGGCCCACCTCCACTTTGCACATGGTTCCCAACATTCCTGAATTTGGCAATACCCCTCTCTCCACTGCAGGCAATTCCCATGATTATGTCAAGCTGGCACCAAGAACATCACAAGTGGCTGAAATTAGGAGGATAATGTCCCCTTTATTACTCTGCTCCCCACCAATGTCTTAAATTTCTGGCACATAGACAAGTGGGCACAGCTACAACCATTTGAGAGGATAAGGTGACAGAGTTTTATGAGGATTATATTCATAGGGAAGAGTTGTCCCACATACCCCACAATTTGGTCTATTGTTCTTACCTGGATTTAATATTTAGGCTGCTTACCCACATTACACAATCTCACATTAATTTTTACCCAATGTGAAATTGTGAAAATGCCCTTTTTAAATTGAATTTTATTGTTGTATATTTTACTTGTTGTAAGCCGCACCCAGATGTCATTGGCATGAGGGGGCAGATAAAAAATGCAAGGAAACAAAGCAAAATAAAAAATAAAAATAAAAAATTTGTCTGGTTGCAGTGTTTTTAGCATGTTTGCTATTTCCAAGTCACTAAGATTCACTCTTCTGAATATAACCTTCAACTATAAGAGTTTCCCCTCCATTTTCCAGCTCAGATTTGCTTGTAATCTCTTTCTGCAGAAGCCTCTCATGTCCTACCAATTTCTCAAGAGGCATGTCAAGTATATATTTTTTACTTCATTCTCTGTGAGTTCTCTGTCTTTTCATAATCTTCTTCATTTCCCCACTATGTTGTACAGGAGCAGGAAAATCTGCACTCCCAGGTGAAATCCCAGTTCAGACATATTCTTCATTTGAATGGATCATCATATGGCACCTCTTAAAACCCTTGAACTTTTATGTTAAATTTCAGTTCTGATTAGCATACAAAATTATGACGAAGCTCTGGGAAGACTTGGGCTAGTATCAGATTGATTTTCACACAGTGGTATGTATGTCCTGCCAAGGTTACCAGTGCTATTTATACAGCATAACAGGGAGATCAGAAAATTTACAGCAGTGGTAAATGCACGTAAGAGAAATTCTAAATCTTCTACAGCACAGAGCTGCAGTTTTTCTGTGAAGTTATACGCCTTTTAGGGTATGCATCTCAACTGAAACTGGATTCCAAATATATCAGGATCCCATTAAAAATGGGAACCAGCACATATCGTATCTATTACCTATGTATAGAAATATACATAATATACGAATACATTTAAAAAATATTGGGACAGGAAGACTGCAGGGAAGTTTAAAGTCTCTCTGGTGCAGGGATTCCCAAACTGTAGATCTTGACCACCAATAGGAGTCACAATCCAATTGCTATTTGATATACTTTGTATGTCTTTGTTGCTGTGTGGGGCCATGGGATTATGGGTGTTAAACATGAAGGTTGGGCCGCTTTGGCCCACTCTATCATGCTTGGACCTGGACCTCACCTGCATGTTGGTGGAGATGCTGCCAGATGTTGCCTGGGTTTGCCCTGGGCCGTGTCGGTGGCTAGCCCAGGCTGTGATCCCAGACATAGCCAGGGTCACAGTCCAGCTATGGTCCACCCAATCAGGCCNCCCTCCTTGTCTTTTAGATTGTAAGCCACAGGTAGGGACCGCAGCTGATTATATGTTCTGTACAGCGCCAGGTCGTTACTGGCGCTTTATAAATGTTTAATAATAATAATAATAATAATCTCCCCATCCTCTCCAATGACTGACACACTTTTTTTGGTGGCCCGACCTAGTCCAGACTGTGTCCTCGAGACTTTTCCTCCACATGCCAGGTTGGGCTGTCACCTAGCCACATCATGTTAGTTAACACCCATTGGGAACATTCCAGTAGCCTGCTTATGCTGACCCTGACACATGGCACACAGCCAGAATGCGTGTGCTCAGACAGGCACACAGTGGTCTATGCGCAGCACAGTCACATGGGGCGGGTCACATAGGCTGGGGTTGCACTTTTGCATGCGCTGCTGAGCACACGCATTCTGGCTGTGTGCCGCACGTTGGGGTTGGCATAAGCAGGCTGCTGGATTGTCCTCTATGTTTCAAAATGAGGCCACACAAGTAAAGTTTTGGGAACCACTGCTTCGTTAGTTAAAGAAAGAAGACAGAGAGAGGACTCTGGGGCTCTACCAAACTCTGCTGTCAAAAGTCTGAGAAATCACTAAACCATTTGCATCTTGGTTCACTGATGTGTAACTTTTATTTATTACGTTACCAATGGGATGGTTGTATTTAATACGTTACCAATGGGATGGACATTCTGAGATGAAAAACATAACAGCCATGCTAAGTGCTCCATTAGTACATAACTTGGTGTTTGATGTTCTCTCTTTGTTGGTGGGAGCTGGATTTTGAAGGTGTGAAGTCCATTACAAAAAGATTTAATAATGTACAAGTAGCCAATCTAGCTTTAGCTCTCTAACTCCAGGAGAATTTTTGCAAAGGTTGCTAAACACAGATTAAGAACAAATTAGTTCACTTATCTCATTTTCTTGCAAATACCTGCAGGGAATTCAGGATCTTCTTTCAGACACACAGACTCTCAACAGTCAAGGTCTGGCTTTTTAAAAACACATTTGGTAGCTCTAGTGTTTTTTCTTAAAGAATCCAAATCTTAATTATCACAAGGAGTGCATTCAGAATGTTAACATTCCTGTCCCAAAGGATCCATGATCATTAACATTACTGTTGATAGAAATCTTTAAAGAAGAATATGTGAACAGTGGGACAACGATTACAACCTTTCCTTTGTTCTATTTCTTTTAAAGCAAAGAGGATGAGCTCTGTTCAAGATGTCTTTTGTTCACATCAGTCATCAGAAAATATTTAAGCAGCACTGAGACTGTAGAGACAGACACAATTGAATTCCAATAGCAACTAATTCAGAGTAAGAACTCTTAGAGAAAAAATGGAGACATACTCCTATAGGAAACATACTCCCACAAAGAAAAATTGAGACA
>QEPC01014462.1:62465-85513 GCA_003113815.1 Sphenodon punctatus
AGAGTGACTATTTTGTCTATTGTCTTCCCTCTTCTTCCCCCTGGGGCAATTGGTTGCTCTCGTAGTCCCTATGATGATTCGGGTTGCCTTCTGAATAAGAGGGAAAGCCCACCTACCAACCTGAGGGACCGTTTTCTAACCCAGAGATACCCGCTCATACGAGACTGCCGCCCCTTTCCTGGGAGAGGGTTCCTTGTTGCTTTCCCTCCCACACATGCCTTCTCCTTCCTCCCGGCCCCTTTTCCCCCCCTTACCGTGACACTGCCATCTTCTCTCCAAGTCATGACCAGGTTTACCTCTTCTCCAACCCCCCCGCCACACACACACACACATCCAACTCAGCTGCTGTCTATGCTAGCCCTCCTTTGCTACTGCTATGCTATATCAGCAGTGCACCTGCTTTCAGCTAATGGTACTTTGCCTGCCATTATTAAACATTTTATTTTGTGTTTATTTTTATTTTACATATTACACCCTGCCCCTCCAGTTAATGAGCTGGAAAAAAATGCAGAAGGCAACAAAGATGATCAAATGTATGGAACTGTATCCATCAAAGAAACATCTCAGTAGGTTAGGGCTCTTCAGGTTAAAGATGACTGAGCAGGGGTGATGATGATAGAAGTTTACAAAATCATGGAGTAGTGAGGTACAGGTAAATAGGGAGCTGTTATTTACTCTCTCTTAAAAGAACAGATCTAGAGAACACCCCAAGAAGTAACTGGCAGATTTAACACAAATAAAAGGAAGTACCTTTTCTCACAATGCACAATTAACCATGGAACTCATCACCAAGAGAAGTTGTGACAACCAATAATGTAACTGGTTTCAAAAAGGGACTGTGAGTGTTCTTAGAGGCTAGATCCATACATATCTATTAGTGAAGTTGGTTAGAGGACAAGACCTCTGACTGTTGGGGGCTTGAAGCACATAACAAGAAATGAATCACTCTGTTATGACCAATTGTGCACTTCTCTGAATCAACTGAAGGTGGCCACTTTTGAAGACAGGATGCTGGGCTAGATGGACCGCTGGCTGACCCAGTATGGCAGTTAGGGATGTGCATAGTAACTCTCTTTTGTTTTTGTATTCATTTCATTTTCATTATTAAAATGTCCTGCATTTTCATTTTATTTCATTAGTCTTTGTTTCGTTTTTACTTTCATTTTTTATTTCAATGGAAACACATTTTCCACTAACATTTTTATTTTTCATCCACATTTGATGAAACTTGGCAAGATTGTACACCCAAGAGAGAGCATTATGTGTGCCGAACTTCAGAATGGCTAGTTACATGGATCCAATTTTATAAGCAATTTAAGTTTGTTATTTTACAAAGGTCTGTGTACACATTCCTGACTATAAGTCTGTCTCTCCCATCTGATATGGATAAAACATGTCATGATTATACCCCTCCCCAAGGGTACTACATCTTCCAAATTGTGGAAGGATTGGGGAAAGGGTCTTGATGTTATAAGCAATTTACTTTTTAATTTCTGACTGTAACAACTTTTTATTCTGTTCAGTTTATTCAGTTCAGTTTACATAAACTTTGGTAGAATTCTATCTCCGACCTTTAGGAGTACATCTGCCAAACATCAGAAATATCTGACAAAGGGTCCAAAAGTTATACCTGCACAGCATCTGGAGAGTATGAACCTATGAGAGAGATTCTCTCATGTTTGTCACTGTGGTACAAGATGTGTTTGTGATGCCAAGTGGCCAGCAGAAATGTCACTCATATTTCATTCTGTGCTGTGACCATCACAACCCCGTTCCCTCAACTTCTTACTGAGAAATTGAAAGCATCTGCTTAGGAAAGAGCCAATACGGGATTCCCTTATGTCCTCTGTCACAGTACTGCAGGTTGTGATTGTGATGACAATTGGCCAGCCTGAATGTGTAAATCATGTCTCTTGATTGCTGGGATGCTTCCCCCTGCCCTCTGCTTTGCTGCCTGAAGTCTCAGTTATGCCCCTTCTATGCCCGCCCGAGAGCCACTCAGGATTGGTCCTGGAAAACTGAAAGTATGCAGTAAGAGAGGCAATCACATCTCCACCCCAGCCAGGGTGTCTTTGAAATATCAATCCAATTGGCCAGAGGATATATCTGTTATCCCTGCTGTTTGGTATAGGCTTCAGTCTGGGTGGGAACCCCAGGTGCACTGTGGTGTCCTTCAACTTACAGAGAATGCCCAAGGAAGGGGCAGGAGGATGTTGGGTAGCACCCCAGATGTGTTGGGATTGGATTTATGTAGCTATCTGAACTCTTGCAATGAGCTCTAGCACACACACACAAAGCCTGCCACCAAAGTCTGAGAAAACGCTCGGACCAAAGCCAGAACTAATCACAGACAAAGAGCAGGCGCAAAGAACAGCAGCTTATATCTACCCTCTATTCCTGCCTTGATGTCACCACAGATCGGTCCTCCTGGAAGAATTCAGTAATTGGCCAGTGAATGTTTCTGTCAGTCTGTTGGAATGTTCCCCCTCCATTCTACAGCCCCTTCCCTCCTGCCATATCTGTCTCTGAATGGTACTGCATATGCTATTTACCTAAATAATGAGTCTTCAAGATGGAAGCTTCAATTGTTTATACAATTTGGACCCTTTAGTGAATATTTATAATAATTTTCAGAGATGATCCTTAAGGTATGTGATACCATCTTGCAAAATATCATGTAAAATGGATGGATAAAAATATGTTACAGCAAGAAAGGCTTTTACAAGTAAATTGCATATAACATATGGACCATTTATCCAATCTTTCTGGACTTTGGCAGAGATAGTAATCTTGGGGAGGAGTATAATCTTGCCAAGTTTCATTCAAACAGGATTTGAGACAAAGTCATTACAACCAGGAATGTGTACACACATTTTTGTAAAGTAACACATATCAACCACTTATAAAATTGGATCCCTTTATCCAATCTTTCTGAACTCTGGCACACACAATTCTCTCCATTGTGGATACAATCCTGCCAAGCTTAATAAAAATTGGATGAAAAATAAAAAGGTTACAACCAAAAATGTGTTTTTCAAGTTTTTCCTATTAATTAGTAACAACAAAACAATTTTTTGTTCTTTCATTATGTTCTTTCATTTTCTTTATTTAATAAGTAAAATGAAAAATCCCTATTTCATTTTTGTTATTATAATAACAATAGAGAAATGCACACCCTTAGCAGTTATGTTCTTATAAGCAGTGGCAGCAGCAAGCAAAAACCAGCAGCACAGCACAGGAAATGGCTTCAGCAAGAAGAGACAGCAGTGGAGGCAACAGAACAAAACTGGAGGTATGAAGCAGTTGCGTGAACATGACCCACAGGAACCATGTCAGCTTGGGTTACTGCCTTAGCTGCAACTTTATTATTATGAAGGGTAGCCCTATACCCGGCATCCCTGTGACTACAGCAGTGAGGAAAAATGCTCCTGAATAGCATATGGGGGGCCGGGCAAGGTCCTACAGTACCCCAACCCAGGTGACCCGGCAGCCCTCAAGTGTCAACCCCCGTCCCCCATCCCCAAGGAAGGGATTAGTAACCCGGACCAGCTGTATGCAACTTTGAACTGGGTTCTGATCTGACATCCCTCTCTCCGCTCTCCAACCCCACCCCACCCCCAATCAGATGGTTGGGGAGAAGCCATATCTCCTTCTGCTTTTAAGGAGTTCTGCCTGGGCACGGTTCCTACACTGGTATCTGCCATGAAAAAGGGAGGAGTGGCGGAGCCACAAACCCCTTCCCTCCCCAAAAAAGAGTGACAATATGCCGGTGCAAGGCTGCCCTCAGATCCTCTAGCCAAATGACATTGCTTCCATCTGACAGGTGCACCCCATCACTCCTGTAGAGACCGGCATTCTGAAACCATCTGCTGGCAGT
The DNA here is from genome assembly GCA_003113815.1 of Sphenodon punctatus. Classification (NCBI taxonomy): domain Eukaryota; kingdom Metazoa; phylum Chordata; class Lepidosauria; order Sphenodontia; family Sphenodontidae; genus Sphenodon; species Sphenodon punctatus. The sequence goes on from QEPC01014462.1 coordinate 66,343, forward strand.
GAACAACAGCCCTGCTAGAGCCCACATCAGTAAGATCAGTTCTCCCTGCTTCAGATGTCCCCGATCCTGGTCCATGTCAGGGGGTGTGCAAGATCCACTGCCAGGTCCCTTTGGAAACTGATACTAGTAGCCCCCTATCTAGCAGGCTGTTGCCAGTTCCCACAATGCTTTCAGCATACCTCCGGATCCAGGCTGTCACCAGGTGCCAAACAGAACCTTTCTGCCTGAAACAGAAAGAGCATCAGCAATTACATTATGCACTCTGGAGACATGCTTAGCTGTGAAACACCTGTTCAGAGACAGACACCTTGACACCAATGACCTTACCAGGCCCCTGGCCCAGGTTGGCTTTGAAGACTTGCTGTTTACAACCTGCATGGCAGCCTGATCGCCTGTCCAAAAGCAAACATGCATGTTCCTGAACTTGTGACCCCAAGCTGACACAGCAACTAGAAAGGGGGATAGCCCTATTATGTTAGGTCACTCAAGATACCAACCTCCACCCAAATAGCCAGTCACCACTGGGCACACCATTGCCCCGAAAAGTAAACACCCAAGACAGTCCACCCAGCCATATCGGCTACAGCACCTTTTTAGACACAGTGGTCAAGGGGGCGCACCATATAACTGGAAAAGGAGAATGAGTCAGAGGGGCCTGCCACCCTACCTACTTTGATTTCCCTCTGACTCTTCATCCACACCACTACCTCCCTGCCCTTCACTGATTACAAGGACATTTATACACAAGACGCAACCATGAAGGCCCACCCAGTGGACACGTGTGGTAGCACCCATGTAAAAGTGAGGGTGGGTGGGTACGTACTCCCTTGACCTCCACCTACCTCCACCTCAGTGTGCACCCTGGGTTGGACTGTGTGGAGGCATGGGTGTGCACACGGAGTTCACGCCCATCTGTCACCATTTAAACCCTGCCACAGCCACCAGAAGTGCCTGTGCATTCCACCAAGTGCACACGGACCCAGCCCCCTCCCCCTCATTTAAAAATGGCCTAAATTTCTTGCCCTCTGATTAACCCTTGGAGTCTAATAAGGTATGGGAAAACCTCTTGCAAAATCTTCCCATAAATGTGCCATATCCCCAGTGGTAGGGTACTTCTCCAGGAGCATGGCCAATGCTGCTAATTTAATTGGTGTGCAGGCTAGCTGCAGGTCCAGTGCCACCTTGACCCTGCCTGTTGAATCTCTGGAGGCTCATGACTTGCCAGTGCTATACTTCCCCTTGGAACTGGTGACTGCAGCATCTAGTCCCCCCCGGCTACAAGCTTGTGCAAACTTACTCTGTCCTTGAAAACACTCCCCTCTATTAAAGGCATAACACACGTCCTTCACCTGGGACTGTTGCTGAGGCCCCAGCAGGAGTATCCTATCCCCATGCATGTCCCTACTACAAGCCTGTGTGGTATCATGAGTTGGAAATGCATGGTGCTATCCAGTAAATCCCATTGTGCATGCAGGTTAGAGGCTGCCCTCTGCCTAAACTTCTCATCAGATTCCAACCACACCATACCCCCAAAATCTATGTATGCCTTTTGAATTATAGCTGTGTACTGAATTGTCAGACCTGCGTGGGGGACCTGTAAGAAAACCCGCTAACCAGTTCTCCCATGTCCTGGGAACCTGGGGCCTCTTACCTGGGTCTTGTCCCTCTTTTCCCCATCTCATTCATCACCTTTTGGTGGTTATCCATGCAGTAACATAACAATGTCTATGAACCTGCCCCTCTGTATCCTCTCTACCTGGTGACCTGAGCCAGGCGGTACTCCCCAGGCAAAGAAAATGGCATGGCATAGCTCAACACATATGAGTTAATCCCCTGGACACTCCCAGTGGTTTGCAACTCTGGCTGCACCACCCCCACGTTACCGACTTCTGTATCCACATCTGGACCAAGCAGTAATTTTGCATTTCTCTCTCAATACAAAGGGGAAACTTCCCTCACCCCTTTGCTTGTGCTGTCACCACACCCCTCTGGATCTGGGGATATGCTGGCACCTGTGGCTGGCATGTCCCAACCCAGTTACTTTGTCCCATTGGATCCACACCACTTCCCCCAGCTACTGGCCCTTGTTGCATCTCTGCTGTTCATGTGCCCAGAGGAAACACACCTCCTCCACTGACCACTCCACCTACCTGTGCTGGCAGCCATGGACCCAGGGTAGCCACATGACTTTGCCCAAGGCTCCCCCTGATCCTCCATCTTAGCCCACTTAGGCTTGGGAGGGGAAGGTTCTGGGGCTCCACTGGGGTTACCCTGCAGGGCCTGTGTGCTGCACAGTGCATTGGCTAGCATCTTGGTAAGTTGTGCTAAGCTAACATCATTAACAACCATGGATGGGGTTGGATGGGGGGGCGGGGGCTCAGTAGGTGCCGGGCATGAACTCCCAGGAGCTGGTCTCCTAGGAGCCTGCTTGCCCTTAGAGCCCTTTTTTGCTGTAGGATCTTCTTGTTGGCCATCACTCCTGATTTCCAAAGACATGAAAGGTAATGGTTAATGAGGGCCCAGTTCCCATCCCCCGGGAGGGGAAGAGGAGGTGGTGGGCTCATTCCCCTTTACCACACACTGACCCTTGTTTTGCTGTTTCCTTTTTAAAAATATACATATGCACATTACCTAACACCCCTTGCCAGCATCCAACAGGATTCATCATTAGTTCAATAAGTCCTGCTCCTTCTGGCAAATGAAATCACTTCCTTAATCAGAATAACTCAAAGTAATTGACCACAATTAAAATGAATCCCCAAGCAAATGACCACAACTATTAATCTATATTAATCTATAAGGCCCTTCACGGTCTCAGCCCCTCATACCTCAGGGATCGCCTCGCCCTCTGTGACCCAGAGCGGCTCCTTCGGTCTGCTGGGGGTGCCTTCTTGGAGGTCCCCCGTGTTAAGCGGGGGGCCACAATGGAGAGGGAATTCTCAGTGGCTGGGCCGCATCTTTGGAATTCCCTCCCAGAGGAAGAGTGCCTGGCCCCGAGCCTCTTAACATTCCAGCGAGCTTGTAAAACCTGGCTGTTCACCTAGGCCTTGGGGGGGGGGGGGGGTTAGTGGGTTTTTATCCCCCTACCCTTCCTTATTTTTTGTTATAATCTTGTTATAATATTGTTTTATTGAGATTTGTTAGCTGCCCTGAGCTGTTTGCAGGAGGGGCAGGGTATAAATATATTAAATAAATAAAATAAAACTGGCAGTGATGAAATCTGCACTCTGTGCACCCAGACCACTCGCTTCTTACCCCCCCATGTGGGGAGGAAGCACAATTCTCCCCCCCAATCTACTTCCTTCCTAGAATCCCCCGCTGCAGTGTCAACCATCCCAGGGCCCCAGGCTGACTGTGTGCTGCAGGTCAAGCCCAGAAAAACCACGCCCGCATCAGGGAGCCCCAGCCACCCAGGCAGGAACCCCATGGGGCCATTTCAACAGCCTCCAGAGAGCAGGGGCCGGACCAGCGCTGCTGCCGATCCCTGTGCAGTGAAACTCCTTGCTGAGGAATTCCCCCTCCCTAGGGGAAGTCTTCTGACAGCGAGCTAGACCATCGCACTGAGTAGGCACCAAATCAGTGCATTTGTGGAGTCCTACAGGGTGGCATACCTCCATATAGTCCTTCCCTCCCATTGGAGAAATTCCTGGCTGCTTGGCAGGAGGGAGTGCCGGTCAGAGAGAAAGGCACTGGCCAGTGCTGCTGAAAGACTTGCGAGGTGCAATGTCTCTCTGCAGAATTCCTGTCTCCTTGTGATCTTCCTCAAGTGACCTTCTTCCCTCTGGGGGTGAGAAGTTGCTACCATGGTCTCAAGGTACACTGACACATGCGCCTCCTCCCCTCCCGTGCTTGCCAAGCCCACCTCTTCCTCTGTCACACGGGCTGGGTTGTGTTAATCCCAGGCATTGTGCCAGGGGCCTCTTGATCTGTGGGGGGGGGGGGAAGGGGAGTCCCTGCTTGCTGCCCCACTGACCCCAAGGCCTGGACTGTACCACATGGCCAGGCCTATCCTATCCCAGTGTGTCCCCCTTGGGGGAACCACCCCCTGCCTGGCACTCTCTCCAGGGGAAGCTGTAAAACTGGCCTGAGCTACCATAGACCCCCACACCTTTGTCCTGGCCTGCACCCACATGGCCGGGCTGGACCAAGCCTAGTTGAGGAATCCCCAGCCCTGCTGACATTCCCTGAACCATGTGTGCCTGTGGTAAGTTGGGGCAACACCAGAGCCAAGGAGGCAGGCCTTGCAGCCAGAGGGTGAAGGGAAATCCCCAGCAAGGGAATCCCCAACCTCCAGCTGGGCTGTACCAATGGTGAGGTGCCTAAGAGGGGAATCCAACAGGCCATGTCAGACAGGTAAGCCCAGGCCAGGTCAGATCCAGAATGCAGGTCTCGTGTTAGGGATACCCCTCCTCCTCGTTGGCCACCCACCACAGCTCCATCACAAGCTTTGGCGGTATTAGCTACCCTGAGCAGCAAGGGGCCTGACCAGGCTTGAAGGTGGTGGTGGTGGTGTGTAACTTACCAACTCCCGATGGATGTCTTCACCAAGCAGGAAAAAAGGTTAGTCACCTCTGTGTTGCCAAGGAAGGGAAAGAGGGAGTGGACTCCCCACACCTGGCAAAAGATCCCATCACAAGCCCACCTTCACAGGGGCATGAGCCAGCCTACTGGTTGGTTTGTTACCTGGCTAGGGGTGTGTGGGGATCCTCCCAACCCCTGCCTACCAAGGAAGTTGGTTTCAGGGGGCTGGCCCCCACAAATGTCCCCCACTTAAGGTAGGAGAGCTCATTTCTGTAACAGCATCCGAATGCAAACAGAGGGGAAAAGCCAACCCAATTCCCCCAGCTGTGCTTTCCAACCTCCAAAAGTACTGTCCCTTCCTTCCCCCCCTTACCCCTCCACACACTCTCACCTAGAATGTGCAGTTTGAACCATGGAGAAAGGGATAGCGAGTGTGGGTTTGAACTAGATGCCATCTGTGCTTAGGGAACAGGGCGGGAGAGATGACTCCAGGAGCATGACCAAGAGAGGCCAATGTCTGCCCTAATTAAGACCATCCTGATTGCAGCTCTAAGCAGCACCTCAAATTTGAGGGACTGGTTTGAAGAATGAAGCCTGACCTAAAATAGGAAACCATTCCCTCTCCACAGCATTTCTTACATCCATCATGCAGACCCAACTATATTCAGAGAAGTGCGTTGACTGTGTTTTCCCCATTGGTGATGATAGGGAAAATGCAGTGAACAGAGATCCCTGACCAGATTGCTGCTGGGCAACCATTCTGACTGACAGAATCCAATGAACTGAAATGAAACCACATTGAGAATGCTGCAGTCATTACAGGTGCACTGACCACCACTAAATGGCTATCATACTCAAAGAAACATTATCTAATTCCTATAGACAGCTCCCCTTTCTTTGGCTGTGCTTACCATATTCCAGAACATGCTGACCATCTTGGAAGAATGCACTACAAATGTCAGCAATTATCACAGCTTCCAGATCTCAATTTAAAAACCAGAACAATGCTGGCTCTAATCCTAAAAACCTTGCAAGTCATACTAAGAGAAGGACGTTGCTTTATGATCCTTCACTTTAAATGAAAAGAAATCTCTTAAAGATAGCCCTAACAATTGCACCAGCTGTAGATGCCTAGTATGTAGCACTGGGGCTAAAATATTTCATAAACATCTTGTAGCAGACTGAGCTGGTTCTCTGTGGGTTAAAAGTTTCATATTCCCTGGCCCTAAATTAAACTAACCTCCCCTCTGCAGTAAAACGGAGGAAAATTGTCAACTGTGGCTGGGAGAAATCAGCTGACCAGCCTGAAATACAAAGTCCCAACCTCATTAGGAAGGGAAACCAGAAGAAAGGAGAGACAAAGTGGTTCAAATGGTATCTTTTATTGGACCAACAGTTGTTGGTGGAAATAAACAAGCTTTCAGGCCACAAAGGGTCTTTTCTCAGACACTTGGGACCAACCCGGCAACCACACTCTCGGAAGAAAGGAGAAAGCATCCCCTCTAGGAAAGTGAGTTCTTACCAAGCAGGGAGGCCTGGTAAGAACCTAAGACAAATTGCTTGGAATACAGACCTGAAAATCTAGGTCTCCAGAACGCGCTTCTGCAAAGTGTCGTGTCTCCAGTCGCCGCCGTTGTCAGCAATGGGGAGCACGTCACTTCAGGCAGCGCGGTGCGGCTTCTCTCTTAACGCACGACTCTGGAGGCACCTTCAGCACCCTCGTCTAAAAGCGGTGTCAGTCTCTTCATGTTATTAAGACCCTAGAACGGTTGTAAGCCAAGGGACCAAAACATAAGAAAGTGACTGTGAGCTCACTCACCATTGTCCCATCACAGGAAGCCACCCAAATGCAGCTTGTGCTGTCTCCCCCTGTGTGAGGTGCGGGGGGGGGGGACTGTTATGTGAAGCAGGGGCGGGGGTTGCAACGCAAAAAAATCTGGGTTGATTCTGCCAGCTCCTCCACATCTGTTCCTCTTGGACAACTGTGTGTGACTGAATGCCAAACCGGAATATTGAGAGGTCATAGATGTCCTAATTAAGGCTGTGATGCAAGACATCCAGGAAACGTATTAAAAGGACAGAGGGAAAGCCTCCAGCTTGCCTATGGATTGAGACACAGAACACACAGAAGACCAAGTTGTGTACATATAGAAACTAACAGCTGGCAGGAAACTAGAAAGAACTGAGCCCTCAGCCCTCATTTCTGGAAAAAGAAAGCACAGAAGAGGAATGAAAATGTCATTGTGCTTGTTTAGGCTTCTTCTAAACAATTGTCCCTAATTTTTCCAAAACTTCACGTGACAGAAGTTCCTTCTAGTTATTAAAGAAGCATAGACTATCACTTCATTTGGTGTCTGTTACTCTGGTGATATAGTCACAAGATTGGTCACAACTACCATACCCAGACAAGATGAATGTTCTTCAGGTTTCTATCAGATATTTTCTGACAGTTCTGTCTCTTTCCAGAGAACTTTCATGTGTTTAATCATGCCACATCTCAGTAGCAAGTGCTGTAGTATTCCCTGCCATGTTCTCTTTGACAGCAAAGAAAAAAAATGTGGGGAATGGTGCTGCCTACTGGGTATTCTCATTATTTAATTCTGAAACAAAAAAAGCCTAACTATTCTAAGCTTTCAGTGTACTAAAGAAGGGTTACATAAATGAGCACACCTGGAGCAGACAGAAGTCATTAAAAGAATATTACTCATTTGAGTATCAAGTGTCAACTTAATCTTGTAAAGTATGTGATCCTGCATCACTTCCCTACTCATCTCTGTGGTTACCATGATGACATCTGACAGGTTGCTTGAAACTTTTTTCTCTCCTGAAGTCTGGACACTAATTTTCAAGGTGACTTTTGTACCATGGAGGGGTCTTTTCTCATTCTACAGCTGAGCTAACCCTACGATTAGTTTTCTTTAACCACTGTGCTTTACTAGAGCTTTATTATCACTTCCTTTTGCCTCTTCTATTGAAACAACCACAATTTTTATCTGAAATTGTACTCTGGCTTACTCTTCCCCACATCTATCCTGCAATGCACATAAGCTAAATTGCAATGCCACATAAACGCTAACCTTCTTTGACCTTACTAGAATTAGAACCACAATATAATTATTTCTAATGCTTGTCTTGTCTTACACAGTTTCTGTGTTAGGTACTTTTTCCCCATGTTCTAAGTGCTACGTGTCAGTTCTCTCAGAACAGCAATTTGGTTTTCTCTAGTATTTTTTCTGCTTGAAGAGTCCAATAACAACTTTTTATCTTAATCACAAATATATTTTTTTCAGTCTATTACCCTCCCAAATAGTTATGCACAAGTTAATCATGGGAATAAACAAGCATTAAATCCAGGTGTATTGCAAGGCTGTGAGGGGTTGGATTATGTTCCCTCTAAGAGTAAGGGAGGGAGGTCTCCAGGGTGGAGCCCCCTCCCTCAGGGTTGGGCAAGAGCCTTGGCTCCAGACCTTCACCTCCACCCACTCTGAAAACTTCTTTCCTGGTTAGGGTGGCCAGATATGCAAATTTTAAAGGACACAGGAGAAATAAAGGTTGCAGGGCTGCATTGGAATCACTGCAGCCCTGCAACCTCTATTTCTCATGTGTCCTCTAAAATTTGCATATCTGGCCACCCTATTCCTGGTAGAGCCCTTTGCAAGCAGTCTGTGCACCAGCAGTAAATTTTCAGAGTGGGGTGGGTGATAGGGTAGAGTGCTGCTGCTCCTGCTGCCACTCCGGCTCCTTTCCTCACCCATTTTTCAGATTTCCTAGTGACACTCAAGTAACTTGCAAAGGGCACCACACCACAGTGTGGGGCATGGGCTCAACCGAGCCCCCTTGCTCCACGGTAATTAGCTATGCTACTGATTAACTCCATAAAATAGATCTCAAATAGTGGAGAGAATACTCAGCCTTACTCAGTACTAGTGAAACTTCACCTGGCATATATGTTTTTCAGTTTGGGGCACCACACTTCAAGGAAGTTGTTGAGAGACAAAGGATTTGCTCCCCAAAAGATAACAGGGGCTAGCTACAAAGCATGCCACTTGAGGAAAGATTGAAAAAAATTGCAATATTTAGCCTACAGAAAAGGGTGGGGTAGAGAATAGCAGTTTTCTAATCTATAAAGGGTTGGCCAATCCTTTTCACACACACACACACACACACACACACAAAATGTCAAACAGTTGTTCTTCTCTGCCACAGAAGATAGAACAAGAGACAACAGGCTTACACTGCAACAAGGTAGATTTTAGATAAATATTAGGAAAACTTCCTAACTTCCAGCACGAGTAAGGGCCTTGTGTGGCCCCAAAGCTTACATATCCTCACCAACCAATGTTGTACCAAAGCAAGATATCATCTGAACTATTTTGTCTCCTAACTGTGAGGAACAATTGGGTAATGAATGGAACCAGTTCCCTAGGGAGATTTAAAGTATCTTTCAATGGATTTTTTTTTTTAAAAAAAAACAGCTGGACAAGCACTGTGTGATGCTGTAAGGTACAAGTCAAAGACACCTGGCCGTGGAGCAGGCTGTTGGACTAAATGTTGCCTGAGGTCCCTTCCAATCCTATAATTCATTGAAGTTACTGAAAGTTGCTTTGCAGCTAAGTCATTTTAGAAAATGATTTGATTATTTAAGCTGGGCTTTGTAGTGATAAATAAGTAACTTCGCATGGGAATCATGGGGTGTAAATTCTCATGCCATGCATGGTAGCGCAACAGGGCTTGCCAAGGAGTTGGATATGGGAGTATTACCAGGAGTTCAACAGGCATATTTGTCTGATGCTTCCTGTGCATGTCCAGTGGAGGAGTCAGGAAGAAACAAAAAGTACAGCACGACCACCACCCCTAGACATAATTGAGTATGCATCCTGTTTCTAGTAACAGGCTAATACAAATAATATGATCTGCAGAGATTCAGAGATCAGGTGTAGCCTATCAAATCCAATGTAGCCTAACAGATAAGCTGCTGGATAGCCTTAGGCATTTAGGCAAGTCACTATGGATAAAAACAGACATGACAGTGATCCACTGTGGCCTGCTTTGACCCAGGAACCACCAGCATGTGTGCTAACACACTACCAGATGTTGGCCTGGGAGTCTGGAACTGTCCCATGCAGGGTAGGCAGTTAGCCTGGGCTGCATCCTTGAAAAATCTCCAAGGATGCAGCCTGGGCCAAGGGTCGCCCACACAGGCCAAAATGAGCCAACATGGGCTAGCATGTGTGTTCAGCCCTGCCATCCCCGCCTCCGGGCATGGGCTGCCATGGCTAAGGGGCTTGGCTGGTCAATGGTTACCATGCCTGTTCATCATGACAGGGGACAGGGCGCTGGGACAGCGCAGCCAAGGGGTGGGGCTGGCCACCCGCACGATTGTTGAGCTCCCCGCCCTATCCAGAGGCTGCAGGCAGTAGATATGGCTCTCTGGCCACGGGCACGTTAGTTCAGTGCCCCACCTCAGCCCAGGGAAGGGTGGCTGCTGTGTTCTGCCCTGGGCCGGGGAGCCGTCACACTGTCCGCATGTCTGTTTTTACCATGTGTCTCAGCCTCGGTTCCTCACCTGTAAAATAGGAATAGTAATAACCTACCTCACAGATTTGTTGTGAAGATGAATTAAAGAAGCATTATAAAACACTTTGAACACTGAAAGCAGTATAGAAATGATTAATAATATCATGTGAGTCATGCCTACATTCAGAATTTCTCCTGCACTAACATCAATATAGGCTACAAAGTAAACTCTCAAGTCCAGTTTTGCAGACTTTCATTAAACATCAGGTCTGATCTAATTAAAATCTGGGTTATATAGCAAGGAGTTTTGACCTCGCTTTCTGCGGTGTCAAATTCTTTATTTACCAAAATGAAATACGTCTTTATTTAGCCTTTATATCCGATTTACATTTATTACTGATGGTATTTTGAGGAGTAGGTGAGAAGAATGTGCTGCTCTCATTGTTATGATAATCCATAAAGTGAGTTTGTGTTGCATTTTAATGGAAGGGAGTGTTGGGAAGAATACACAAACATTAACTTGGGAAGCTGAACAGAGCATTACTGTAATAAGAAACAGCCACTGACAGCATCTCCAGTTGTCTCCTTAACCTTTGTGAAAAGGGCACCATAAGAACATCATAAGTGCCATACTGGGTCAGACCAATGGTCTATATACCCCACATCCTGTCTCAGACAGCAGCGAGGCTTGGTTGCTTCAAAGAAGTGCTCAACAGGTCACAATGGAGTGATCCATTTCCTTCTATTCACTACCAGTTCCCAAGAGTCAGAGGTTTCAATCCATGAGCAATTTGACAAGTGGCCATTCATGGACTTATCCTTTAAAAAGGTATCCAATCTGAGCAAGTTGTCTACACAGCAATTCCAGTCTGTGGTTTGCCCAATTTGGTCAATTTGACTTTTCTAACAATTCAAAGGGGGGATTATTCTTGTCTCATTAAAATGCAAGATGGACTCCCTGTCACCTGTTGTAACTCCTCTTCCAATCCTTCCCCACAGTGGTGCTGGTGGAATGTCAAGAGGCTAAACAAAAAACCAAAACATCACCTGCTGCACTCATTCTGCTTCCTTCAGGCTCATTGGATGTGGGGTGAGCATGAAGCAGACAAGGGACACGAGCACGAACCCACCTTCCAAGCTCAACAACAGAAGCAGGCAGAAGGGGAAGCAAAAGAAAAACTTTCTTTGGCCCAAATCATGGCACTTTCAGAGGCACTTCGGGCAGTATAAGAAAGTCTCATTGTTTGCACTAATCATTCCTGAGCTTCCTTCTGATATTATGCTGTCTTCCACTCTCTCTTTTACTCCCTTGGGCTCAGCTGAGCTGCAAGGTTGCCAGCTGTGTGCTGAAAACTTTGTTAATTTGAAAAACCACCAAGGGCTAGAAAAGAAGGAAAAGAGGGGACATGATAGAGGTTTATAAAATCTTGAGTGGTGCGGAACGAGTATATAGGGAATGGTTATTTACCTCTCAAATAGTACTAGAACTAGAAGACACTCCTGAAACTAGCTTCTGGCAGATTTAAAACAAATAAAAGGAAGTACTTTTTCACTCAACACATAATTAACTTATGAAATTTGTTACCAGACGACGTTGTCAAGGCCAGTAGTATAGCTGGGTTAAAAAAGGACTGGATAAGTTCTTGGAGAGTAGGTCCATTAATGACTATTAACCAGTAGCTTACAGGATGAACTTCTTACTGTCGGGAGCTGGGGAGTGAACAACGGGGAATGGATTGCCCATTGTGACTGTTGGTTCTTCTCCCATGCAATTGAGATTGGCCACTGTCAGAAGACGGGATGCTGGGCTTGGTGGACCATTGGTTTGACTCAATATGACACTATTTATGTTCTTATGGATGCAGATAGAAAAGTTCTGAATGTGATCTTCAAGCCATGACTTTAATATCCTTGGTATCAGCTACATTTGGTATCAGCCGCCCCGAGCTGCATTGCAGGAGGGGGCGGGATATAAATTTGTAAAATAAATAAATAAATAAATAAATAAAAATACATTTGTCATGAAAAATCTTCAACCAACATAATTTACAAATAGCCACAACTATCCCATTTTAATTCTTTACACAAGCATGGAGGCACTTTCTAAATAACTACTTTATTAAAAGGTAAATTGGAGCTCAATTCACACAATCAAACCACTGTAAATCCAGAGGAGCAGAGACCTCAAAGTAATGAATTTGGCTTGATCAAACTCATAACCATTCACGTGCTTTTAGGAAGCTTGTCCAGAATTTCATGAGTTTGGAAAAAATGCAGATTGATGTTTCCAAAGAATGCATTTCCACAAGTCTGACATTTACAGCTTCCCAAAGGCTGTAAATATTAAAAGAACACACTGCCATTTCAGTAGAATAGAATAGAATGGAATTTATTTACAACCATTTTTGGCCAAATCTAACAAAAATACATAAAATTACAAACAGTTACATACATACATTGTTCATGTCAATTTCTCATATACCAAAAAGAGAAAATGAATAAACTCATATCACATAATCACATAGTATGAACATGAATAAAAGATAATCAACTTCCACAAAATAACTAGTTAACCATGTTTGAGACACTGAGAGGAACCCAAATGACAATAGCCAGGTGCCAATAATTAAACACCAAATTGCTACACATGTCTCTCTCTTACTCTTAATAAGCAGAAATCAATCAGTATTCATGTTGTTACTTAGGAACGTCCCGCTACATCCTCTGCTAAATCGCTAAATCTCCTGAAATAATGTCTTGTACTGCCAAGAGGATTTCAAGCACTTCCCGTTTTGACATAACTTTTCCTTTTCACCTGGGCAGCATGTAAACATTTTGCAAGGCAGAGTATTGAATTAGGCAATAGGTCCAAAAAAACCTGTGCCGTCTTTTCCTGTGAGGAGAACCTTTCCTCCCCTTTCACCCATGGGCTCAGCCATTTATAACTTTCTGTTATATACAAGGGGCATTCCCATAGGAGGTGTGGGATGTCTTCAACTCTCTTCAGGTGACAGGGGCACAACCTCTGTGCCAAAGGTATTCTCTGCCACCTGCCCTCCTGAATACTAGAATCTAACTGTGAGAATCTCAAGCGGATAACAGCTAATCTTAGGTGGTGCTGTGAAATCTGCAGGTAAACAGCGGGCATATTTGGTGGAAATCTGAACTGATTCAAAGGAATATGGCCCAGTTCAGCCACCCTAGCCCTATCCTCCTGGCAGGCAATATCTACCAGTCGCATAGCGATCTCTTCCTTATCTGTAGAGATAGGAATATGGTCTATATTTTTGCCAATAAACCCAAGGCCTATTTTGGCTAATTCTGATTGGACCTCCTTAACCCAGGAGTGCCTACCTTTCAGATTTTCTTCCATTTCTAACAGGACTCTCTTGAGTATACAATTTGGAAAGATCTGATTTTAATCCAGTAGGCAAATACTCGCTGCTTTGCCTTGGTGGCCACGTTCAATACCCCCAATCCCTGCCTAACCAAGACTCTTGGGGTGGACCTTTGTATTCCCAGAAGTCTCTTCAAGAAGGCAGCCTGGGCAACCTCTGCTACTTTACAAGCCCATTGGTCCAGTCCCCACAACTCAGCACCATACAAGAGTGTGGAGTTCAATTTAACCTCTGCCACTCTCAAAGCTTCAGCACAAGGACATTTGTCACAGTTCTTATAGAAATTCAGGATCCCACCTGCAGCCTACTCTGCCTTCAATATTACCCTAGTAAGTTGAGATTGCCAAGAAAGAGTTGCATCAAAGGTAACTCCCAAATAGGTAAAAAAAAGAAACTCTCTCGAGTTTTTCCCTGCCTATAACCCAACGATGCCATTTGGATGTCCCAAAGGACATCACTTTAGATTTAGTAACATTTATAACTAGAGTGTTAACCCTTGCATACTGAGATAGAGAAGTTAGCATCCTTTGGAGACCAATGGGGGTTAGAGACATGAGTGTCATGTCATCTGCATACAGTAGTAGGTACAAATCACCACCAATGATCTTTGGGTGATGGTGAGTGGAGTTTTGTAAGCTGATGGCTAGATCGTTGGTGAAGAGACTAAACAAGATGGGTGCGATAACACAGCCTTGCTTCACTCCCCTAAGAGTAGAGAAAAATTCTGTGAGCTCACCCTGTGCCCCATATCTAACTGATGTCCTTGTATCGGAGTAATAATTGTGGACCAATTTCAACAATGGTGGATCCATTCCCATATAATCAAGTTTCTGCCAAAATGTGGACCTATCTACAGTATCAAAAGCTCCCTGAAGGTCAATGAAAGCTACGTAGACTGGCTGTTTTAAGTAGGTGTACTTTCTCAAAAGATGGAACAGTGAGAAACACTGATCTATATCTGTGGTGGAATCCGGCCTGTTCCTCACCCAGTATATTTTTTGCCTCTACCCATTCGGTAATGTGTCTCAAGAGATGTTTCCCATAGATTTTGGTGGGTAAATCAATCAGGCTTATTGGTCTATATGAGCCCAGATTAGCCCTATCCCCTTTCTTAAATATTGGAACCAAGATGTTGGTTTTCCAAGAGGGCGGGAAATGATTCTCCTTTATAACACTGTTCATGACCTTGGCCAAGACGGAGGCCCCAAAAGCCGGATTTGGCACAAGGAGTTCAGGGAGTAGGGAGTTGGGTCCTGGAGCCTTTCCCACTCTAAGTTCCTGAATATAACGTATGAGATCTTCGTCAGAAACCATATACCATTTCAGCTCATCATCCCCAACTTCCTCCCACAGATCAGCTTCTTCCTGTACAGCTAACTGACCAAAATCATCATTTCCAAATTTCTCCCCATAATAACTCACCCAAAGAGAAGGGGGTATGAAAGCATCGGGAACAAAGTCCCTATGCCTATTGTTCCCACTAACAATTTTCCAGAAACACCGTGAGTCCCTACATTCCACTGCCTGCCTCAGATGCTCCCACGTAGTTTTCTGAAACTCTTGTTTCTTTTGAGCTAGTAACCTCTTATAGCTTCATTTTGTGTTTTTCCAAGTCACCCTAAATTTGCTCTCATGTAGAAATTTATTCTATCCCAGAAGTTCAAGCAATTTCTTTTTGTCGGTTAAACATACCTTGTCAAACCACCCCCTATGTCCACTGGGGGCAAGCTGTTTTCCCCCGGATACTATAAGTACCAAGTGCAATTCGCTGAGTAAGGACTGATACCCTTTGATAAACTGATCTGGGGTCTGTTCTGGTATTTCCACCCCCTCTCTCTTTGCAGAATGGGCAGTACAGATGCCCATTGCCCTTTACTCCAACTCCTCACCCCACTTTGCATTCTTCCATACTAGTTTCTGCGAAGGTGCGGTTTTTTGGGGGATTGATCCCACCCCAGTGTCCTCATAAAGGGAGAATCATACCGTTACAGGATGGTGGTCACTCTCGGGTCTGAACCGTACTTGGAAGTCCACAGAGGACTTCTTTTGAGGCTCTTCAATCAAGATATAATCCACGGTACTAAAACCACCTGAGGCACAGAAGGTGAATTGGCTCGGGATATCTGGAGCAACCTCACCATTTAACTTCCTCAAGTTATTTTTCTCCATAAATTCCCATAGGCACCTCCCATTGGCATTAGACCTCAGATCCAACATTTTTGGTTCTGCCTTCATACTAACTACCTTTGCCTCAGTTGGTCCCCCATAATTTCCAACTCGAGCGTTAAAATCACCTAGCAGAAGCAACATGGCATGCGGGACCAATAGCCTGATATACTCTAGCTTATTTTCTAATAAGGGGACCCACCATCCTGGTTTAAGACCTTTCTTCCTGAGCGGGAAATACACATTTATTACCACCAGGGTTCTACTCAATGGACAGTCCAACTGTACAGCCTGAATATATGGCAAGTCTAAATCTATTTGCTTGGAAGTACAGTTAGTGTAATGGAAATCCACACAGCCAGGCCTCCACGAGGCCTGCCCTTCCTATGAACTTTAAGGGCAGTCACAACATATGAGATAAACCCATTTGGGTATAAGTTTCCCTCTAGCCATGTTTCCTGGAATGCTGTAATAGTATAATCGGAGATAAAAGCTACCCAATCCCTGTCTTGCAGCTTCTCCCCTATTCCTGCAATGTTCCAAGAGACTAAGCAATAAACTGACCTACTTTCCTTCCCTCCTCCAGATTCCAGTCAATCTGACTGGGTCTGGGTGGTGTTACTTCACCATTCCCTGGGCCTTAGGCCATTTTTAGATGAGCGCGGCGGCGCCCGCGCTTGTTTTCAAAAGAGCCGCCACTCCGTTCCATACGTGACGCTGCTGCCAAATACGCACATGCGTGGGCGATGCGCATCCATTTCCGGCCGCGTATAACCAGCCTCGATCGCCAACCCGGTCAGTTCATGACTGGAAATGGATGCGCATCGCCCGCGCATGCACGTATTCGGCAGCAGAATCACATGTGGAACAGACTGCCGGCTCTTTTGAGAAAGAAGCGTGGGTGCCGCCGCACTCGTCTGAAAACAGCCTTAGTCTTTGATTCTTTTGCGGGTTTCTGCTCATTCCATCTCTCCCTGTCATGATCCTTGAGTTAACTGGGGAACGATTCCTAAGCCTTCTATATAAAGGTAGAGAATCCTCCCCAATTTCTAGTCTTATCATAGAGTTCTTCGCTTTCTCCAATATCTCTTTCTTGATGTTAAGATCCCTAAATCCAACCCTTACTGGGGAGAAGTGAAAGCCCCCTCTAGCTTGGTGAAGCCTAGATACAAATATAATGGCTTTGTGCAACCTAGATGCTTGAAGCTTTAATCTGAGGGTTAGATGGCACACAACCTTCTCTTTTAGTTGTTGGAGTGATTCAGATCGATGTTGTTCTAGATCATAAATAATAATATTTTAATCACAAAAATGATTCCCCCCCCCTTTTCTAAAGGAGCCTCCTCTTTGTGACCATAGCTTCCAGATGAAGGTGGAACTGTTTCCCTCCTTCCATTTATTTGCTGTTGAGTCTGGATTTCAGTGTGATGGTCATAAATTTTCAATTTATGACATTGGAAAGTGCTGTATTGATTTTGTAACGTAAAAATCTCTTCACGTACTTCTCTTAAAGAGCACTTGATCTGTTCCACACACACACACACACCCTGCAATTACACAAATTTCTTCTGCAAGATTATCTATGGATTGCCTAAGAGGTTTACAGCAGCAATTCTCATGAATAAGAGAATTGATGGATTTAGGACAACTCGCTATATTGGTTTGTAACGACGGAGAAAGTTGCTGGTAACTGTCCAGATATGTGATAAAACTATCCCCCAGATTTGAACTCAGGGAGATTGAACTTTCCCTCGAGGGAGGTTCTAGGTCAATAATAGGCTTGGATGACAGATTCTTAACATCTGTTATAAGTGTTGCAGGAGATGCAATGCCACATTTTGTCAAAGTCTCCCTCTCTCTTATCTGCCCACATACAGCGGATAGACCTGCCTCATTCAATTTTGATCTTGATACTAGGAGGGGGAAGCTTCATGACAACCCCAATCGCTCCAACTTTCTCCCTGTCCTTGTTATAAATTTGGTTATCTTAGCTTGGGTGTTTATTTATTTTTATTTATTTGTTCAATTTATACCCCACCCCTCCTGAACACAGCTCGGGGCGGCTTCCAACAGTAAAAAATACATAAATATAAAGCAATTTAAAACATATAAAAATATAATATCAAATATTAAGATATTAAGAACAGGACCCAGAATATATTAAACAATAGGGTAGGGGAGATAAAAATCCACTAAACCCTCCCCAAAGACCTGGGCAAACAACCAGGTTTTACACCTTCGCCGAAATACCAAAAGGCTTGGGACCAGGTGAGCTTTCTCTGGTAGGGAGTTCCAAAGACACAGCCTGGCCACCGAGAATGCCCTCTCCATTGTGGCCCCCCGCTTCACATGGGGGACCTCCAAGAAGGCACCCCCGGCAGACCGAAGGAACCGTTTAGTGTCCTGGCAACATCCAGCAAGGGTGGGGTTCTTCTGTTGTCTGCCTCCATAATAAAAGTGGTCACACCACCCAATCCCCTACTCCCCTGGGGTGTCTCTCGCTCATCACCGGGGAAGAGGAAAAATATCAAAGAGCAGAGCCCAACCCAGAAGTAAATACCACAATCCAATTAACCGAAATACACATCCAGTGAGAGGCAGGGAGACTCAAATCAACCTTAGAGGGGCTTTTAAAAAGCTGTCTCAATCACGAGGGAGCTCTCACTATCCCCAGATGAGTACTAGCCTTTCCTATTACCTCTCATGATCGACAAAAGTATAAAGGCAACAAAACAAAAGTGGCAGTAGAATGTTAAAAAGACCTGACAATACACTACTTAAATGAATACCACGTTCAAAGGATAAATTCAGTACACAGCCAGCACCTAAGGCCATGCACACAAGGGTGCGTCCTTGCATGCGCAGCCCTTAGGTGCAAAGCCCTTCGGCACTGCCGCAAGGCGCAAGTCTTACTGTTATAGTTCAGCAGGGCGGGGGAGTAAATTGAGTTCTTCAAGTTCCTTGGTCACAGGTGCGGCTGATGAAGCAAAGCAGTTCCACCTCAGGAGCTTCAGCAGGTTACCCTCCACACTTCCCAAAGCTCGTAAAAACCAGGGGGCTCAAGGGACAGCACAACACAAAACACCCCAGGGGTCCAGCCTCCCAGAGCCGCTCTTGCCAAAAGCCCTTTAAATGCCATACCAAGATAAGGGCAGTAGGTGGAGAGCACGAGGTTATGGAGGCCCTGTCTGGTCCAACTTTGTGGGGGGAGTTTCAGGAAGTGATGCCAGCTGATGCAGTGGATGTCTTGGGGTCTGTGAGAGCCACCAGTTGTGAACTTGATCCATGCCCATCCTGGTTGGTGAAATCCTCCAGGGAGACATTGGGGATGGTGCTGGCGAGGGTGGTTAACGCGTCCCTGCTGCAGGGGAGGTTGTCGCCTAGCCTCAAGGAGGCTGTGGTATGCCCCCTGCTGAAGAAATCATCATTGGATGTGGATGCACTCGCCAGCTACCGACCTGTCTCTAACCTTCCCTTTTTAGGGAACATTATTGAGTGGGCAGTGGCGATCCAGCTCCAGGTGCATCTAGATAGAATCAGTTTCCTGGACCCTTTTCAATCTGGGTTCT
>QEPC01014462.1:86082-104904 GCA_003113815.1 Sphenodon punctatus
GATATTGGACTCAGATCTCTGCCTGGATCAACAGGCGGAGGTGGTGGAGAAGGCCGCCTTCTGCCAGTTATATCTGGTGTGGAGGCTGTATCCGTACGTCTCCGGGCCGGACCTGGCCTCCCTCATTCATGCCCTCGTCACCTCAAGACTGGACTACTGCAATGCACGCTACATGGGGCTGCCCTTGTTCCTGGTTCAGAGGCTGCCGCTAGTGCCAAATGCAGTGGCCCAGCTCCTGTTGGGGACGGGTCGTTGGGAGCACATAACACCTGTGCTCTGGACTCTGCACTGGTTGCCGATAGCGTGCCGAGCCAGGTCCAAGGTTTTGACTTTGATCTATAAGGCCCTTCATGGTCTGGGCCCCTCGTACCTCAGGGACCGCCTTGCCCTCCGCGCCCCAGAGCGGCTCCTTCGGTCTGCCAGGGGTGCCTTCTTGGAGGTCTCCCATGTTAAGCGGGGGGGGCACAATGGAGAGGGCATTCTCGGTGGCCGGGCCGCACCTTTGGAACTCTCTTCCAGAGGAAGCTCGCCTAGCCCCAAGCCTTTTGATATTCTGGTGAAGATGTAAAACCTGGCTGTTCACCCAGGCCTTTGGGGAGGGTGGATTTTATCTCCCCTACCCTATTTTATTTTTTAAAATGTTTCCCAGACCCTGTTTTAATACTTTATGTATTTTTGATGTGTTTTTAAATGGTTTTATATGTATTTTATGGGTTTTTTTGTTGGAAGCCACCCTGAGCTGTTCTCAGGAGGGGCAGGGTATAAATATAGAAATAAATAAATAATAATCTTTCCTGAACCACCTCTTCTGGTCTTCAAATACCCCCGAACCTCTCACAACTGAACATCTGAAGCAAACTCCCTACGACCCAAGACAGCCCAAACTCAACAGCTCAAAGCACCCTTCTGGAGGTTCCCTATGTTTGGTGGGAGTGGGGGGGACACTGGATAGAGTGTTCTTGGTGATGCCCCCCACGATTATGGAACTCCCTCCCGGCCAAGGTCTGTTTGTCCCCAGATCTCCACTCTTTCGACTGTCAATATAAAACTTGACTGTTCCGCCAGGCCTTTGGTGAGGGAGATAGGTAGTGGGTGGGATGTGTTGGGGATGGTAGTCGGTTTTATTCGCGAGACACCACTGTTTTAGTGGTTTAATTTGTTGTTTTATATGTGTGTTGTTATTATTATATGTGTTATGGTTGTTTTTATCTTGTTGTACGCTGCCCCGAGTTGCCATGAGCAGGTGGGGTCAGGGTAGTAAGTATTGCTATCCTGTATTGCAGGGTAATAAGTATTGCTATAACCGACCCAGTGATGGTGCTGTTAAATGTGAGATCGGTGACTAATAAAGTGACAACAGTCCAGGAAACCATCCTGGACCACGCCGCCGATCTCGTATGTATCTTGGAAACCTGACTGGACAATGAATTGGGGCCTATTCTGGCTGAACTTCTTCCGGCTGGGTATTCCATGCAGCATCAGCCATGGTTGGAGGGATTGGGGGGGGTAGCTATGATTTTTGAGGAGGGATGGTCTGTGAGGAGGTATCCAGTGCAATCCATTGGGTATCGAAGGTCTCCATCTTGTGTTTGATCTGGCAGGGCACAGTTTGGAGTGCTGCTGGTATACCGTGCACCTACCTGCGCAGTGGCCTCCTTGCATGCTCTGGCAGAGGTGGTATCAGGGGTGGTGTTGTGATCCCCAAAGACAATAGTCTTGGGGGACCTCAACATTCATGCTGACGCTGCCCTTGGTGGAGCTGAACATGAGTTCATGGCCACCATGGGCCAGTCCCAGATGGTTATCAGCCTGACACATCAGGGAGGACACACCTTAGGCCTTGTGTTTTGCACTGGCCTTGAGGCGGGTGTTCCATTAGTGGGGGAGGTATCAGCTGTACCCTTGTCATGGACAAACCATAACCTCCTGCAGACCTCGCTCTTAGTGCACGTCTGTCCCTGGAAGGGTGTGGAGCCGATTCGGATGGTTTGCCCCCAGAGGATGATGGAATGCGGACAGTTCCGGAATGCTCTGGAGGAAATTCCCTCTGACCTTGACGACCATCTCATCAATAACCTTGTGTTGTGGAACACCTTGCTGACAGAGGCCATTGATCAGACGGCTCCTAGGCGTCCGATGCCCAGGCGATAGCTCCGCACACCTTCTTGGTTTTCCGAGGAGTTGCGGTCGCTGAAGCGAGTTGGGCAGTGGTTGGAGCGACAGTGGCATTGTTCGCGTGCTGAAGCCGACAGATTGTGGCATAATGCCATTATGAGCCTATGCCATGGCTATGTGGGCAGCAAAGAGGCAGTTCTTTGCTGCCCGCATAGTGTCCACAAAATCCCATTTAGCGGAGCTGTTCCGGGTAGTACGGGGACTGGTCAGTCCAGTCTTCCTCAACCTTGGAGTGGAGTCATCTACTGCCCACTGTGACATGTTTGTGGATTATTTTGTGGACAAAATCACTCGTATTCACCATGATTTTGGTGCAGCAGCATTTATTACACTATGAGAACCAGGGGTTATGGAAGCCCCATCATATCTAGTTTTCTGGGATCAGTTTCAGACAATGACGCCCGCCGATGTGGTAGATGTTCTTGGGGCGGTCAGGGCCACTTCTTGTAAATTAGACTCTTGCCCATCCTGGCTGGTTAAGATCTGCCGGGAGACAATGGGGCTGTTGCTGTCTGGGGTGGTCAACGGCTCCCTGCAGGAGGGCAGAGTGCCAGGCTGTCTCAAGGAGGCAGTGGTGCGACCTCTGCTCAAGCAACCATCGCTTGATTCTGGATCCCCTGCCAGATATCGACCTGTCTCTAACGGTAGCTTTTTAGGGAAGGCTATTGAATGAGTAGTGGCTCGGCAGCTGCAGGGGCATCTTGATTGCATTGGTTTTCTTGATCACTCTCAGTCTGGCTTTTGTCCGGGTTATGGTACTGAGACTGCGCTTGTGGCTTTGGTAGATGACCTGCGCCAAGATATGGATCAGGGTCATTCGACCCTGCTGATCCTGTTAGATCTGTCAGCTGCGTTTGATACCGTTGATCATGAGTTGTTGGTGATGCACCTGCAGGACTGTGCAGGAGTGAGTGGGATTGTTCTTGAATGGTTCTGCTCATTTCTGACTGGAAGAACCCAGCGGGTGGTTCTCGGGGACTGTTTTTCATCATACCGAGACCTCTCGTGTGGGGTTCCGCAGGGTTCTGTTCTGTCCCCTTTCCTGTTCAATGTGTATACGCAGCCACTTGGCAAGGTGATTAGGGGGTTCGGTGTATGGTGTCATCAATATGCTGATGACACCCAACTGTACCTCTCTTTTTCAATAGACCCAGGCCCGGCAGTCTCAGTGCTTACTCAGTGTCTGGTGGCTGTGAGGGATTGGATGAGGGCTAATCAACTGCTGCTGAAACCTGACAAGATGGAGGTAATATTAGTGGGTAAGGTGATGAAATAGGCATCCCCCATCATTGATGGGGTCTGTCCTCCATTGACCTCCCAGGTACGGAGTCTAGGGGTGCTCCTCGATGCACATCTCTGCCTGGATCACCAGGTGGAGGCTGTGGCGAGGAGTGCTTTCCACCAGTTGCATTTAGTGTGATCGCTTTCACCATTTGTTTCCGACTCTGACCTGACCACAGTCATCCATGCTTTCATCACCTCTCGATTAGACTATGTAACGCGCTCTACATGAGGCTACCCATGGTGATGACTCAGAAACTGCAGCTGGTGCAGAATGCGGCATCCCATTTCTTTGTGGGACTGGGCTGCCAGGAGCATATTATACCAGTGCTCCTGTCTCTGCACTGACTTCTTGTGGTTTTCCAGGCCCAATTCAAGGTGTTGGTTTTAACCTATAAAGCCCTAAACGGGCTGGGCCCTGCACATCTGTGAGACTGCCTCACTCCCCATGTCCTGGATAGGCCCCTGTGGTCGTCTGGGGATGTCATGCTTGGGGTCCCTCGAGTTTCTTGGGGGGTCACACAGGAGAGGACATTCTCAGTGGCTGCACCATGCCTATGGAACTTCCTTCCCATGGGGGCCCAACTGGCCCCGGACCTCCCCTTTTGGGGGAAAAGTTCCAAGACCTGGCTGTTCCATCAGACGTTTGGTGGAGGAGAGGGGTGATGGGTGGGTCAGGTAGGAGTAGTGGGGGTGTTTTTTCTATTTCCTCCTTTTTAATGTTTTTAATTGTTTCAATTGTTTTATTGTTGTAAGCTGCCCCAAGCTGCCTGTGGCAGGAGGGGTGGGACATAAGTTTTTAAAATAAAATAAATAAATAAATTTAAATTAAATAAAAACAAGATAGCAGGTGCAAAACTTGCCAACACATTTCTACCACAATCACCTTTAACACCACCCCAGAGAACACCATTCAAAGTACAAGGGGATTACACCTGAATACCGCAAAACATAGTGTCTTTCATTCAGCACATGAAATGCCCCCATGAAAACTATGTTGGTGAAACCCAGCAACTTTTATGCTACCCAATGAAGTTGCATAGAAACATAATTGTGAGCACAAACAGGGACTCTACAGTGGGCAGTAACTTCTCCCAGAATAGCCACTCCATTTCTTTATTTGTTTGCTTTTATTTATTTATATCAACTTTTATATCCCATCTCTCCTGCCCCAGGTGGCTCAAAATGGCTAACAAAAATAAAAATAAAAATATGCACTACAGAATGTAAAAGACTATAATAAAATCAAGTGTTAACAATAAAAATGGGGAAGTCAAGCAAAATACATTTAAAACCCCTACCACTATGTCCCTCATTCCCCCTCCCTTCAACCATCTCCCTCGTCAAAAGCCTGGTGGAACAGCCAGGTCTTGCATAGTCATCTAAAGGAGGAGAGGTCTGGGGCCATCTGGTCCTTTTCTGGAAGGGAATTCCACAGCCGAGGTGCGGCCACTGAGAACGCCCTCTCCATAGTCACTCCCCCAAGAAACTGAGGGACCTCAAGAAAGGTGTTCCTGCCTGACCACAGGGGCTGATCAAGAGCCCAGGGGGATGAGGCAGTCCCACAGGTTGGCAGGGCACAGGCTGTATAGAGCTTTATAGGTAAGCACCAGCACCTTGAATTGAGCCCGGAAGACTATAGGTCGCCAGTGCATCAAACAGATCACTGGTGTAATGTGCTCACAGCGACCTGTCCCAGTCAAGAGACGGGCCGCTGCATTCTGCACTAGCTGCAGTCTCCGAACCATCACCATGGGCAGTCCCACATAGAGTGCATTACAATAGTCCAGACTAGAGGTGATGAAAGCATGAATGATGGTGGCCAGGTTGGAGTCAGAAACATATGGCTGAATTTGCTGCACCAGATGAAGCTGGTGAAATGCACTCCTCACTATAGCCCTCACCTGGACATCCAGGTGGAGCTGGGAATCAAAAAGCACTCCCAGATTATGAACCTGGGGGACCAGTGAGGGGAAAGCCCCATCAAATATGGCAGATACCACTCCCACGCCCTTACCCACCAGCATCACCTCTGTCTTGTTGGGATTCGGCTTCAGCCAGCTCACCAACAGACACCAATTAAGCACCGAGACTGCCAGGTCTGGGCCAGATGAAAAGCAGAGTTGGAGTTGGGTGTCATTAGCATATTGATGACACCGAACACCAAACCTTCTCACATCCTCCAGGTACACTGCTGGCACTATATAAATGTTTGTTAATAATAATAATAATCCTCGCACAATGGCTGCATATACACATTGAACAGGAGAGGGGACAAAATATAACCATGCAGGACTCCACACTAGAGGTCCCAGGAAGAGAATGAACAATCCCCGAGCACCACCTGCTGAATTCTCCTGGCCAGAGAGAAGAACCATTCAAAACAATCCCACCCACTCTGCTCAGTCCTGCAAGCAGGTCACGAGCATCTCATGATCAACGGTATCAAATGCAGCTGACAGATCTAACAGAATCAGCAGGATCAATCGACCCTAATCTAACTCACAGCAGAGGTCATTGACCAAATCCACAAGTGCAGTCTTAGTGCCATAACCCGGACAAAAACCGGACTATGAAGGATCTAGAAAACTGATGTTGTTCAGATGCCCCTGAAGCTGCTGAGCCACAACTGTTTAATAATCTTCCCTAAAAAAGCAAGGTTAGAGACCATCTGATAACTGGCAAGGGAGTAAGCATCAAGCGATGGTTTATTGAGCAGAGGCTGTAGCACCGCCTCCTTGAGGCAGCCCAGCACTCTGCCTTCCCAAAGGGAGGCTGATGTAGAAAAACCTATATTTCTGTTTGACCTGTAGTTACCTCGTCATGTTAGAAATGTTTGCTTTGCCCTTCAAACAAGACAGGCTCTGTTCCTCTTCACATAGATAAGCCACTGCTTAAAGATTACTTTTTGCACATAGGGAAGGTTCAACTTGCCCAAAAATGTAGCTAGATTTAGCTTAGAAAAGAACCTCCCTTTTACCCTTCGTTCCACTATTATCTCACCACCAACTTGAACTTAGAAGTAAACTGTCTTTTCTCAATATAATCACTTTGAATGTTGTGTTGTCATCTACTTCTCTGTGCAGAAGTGACAAACCATGAAAGGGCTTTCCGCCCAAAGATTTCTGTATAAAAAATGTACTGCCCTTATGGGGGCGTGCTCGGGATCTTATGATCCTGGAAGCCCACAACGCGTTGTTTTATCTGCTGAATAAAGAACTCTGCTGTTTATATCTGCTGGCAGCCTCCTCGTCTTACTATCTTACCCATGAAAATCCACGACAAGGCGTTGACCTGCCCCACCAGCAACGGCCTCAGCATCTCCTGGCTGGCCTTAACCAGCCAGGACAGGCATGGGTCTAGTTCATAAAAGGTGGCTCTGATAGTCCCAAGAACATCCGTTGCATCAGCAGATGATACACACTGGAACTGATCCCACAAAATTGGAAAAGGCAGGGCTTCCATAACCTCTGGTACCCCTATCGTAGTAAGTGCAACGTCAAAATCATAGTGAATATGAGTGATTTTATCCATGAAGTAATCAACAAACATTCCAATTCCAGGTGGAGGGAGGCCGGACCAACTAGCTCCCTCACCACCCGGAAAAGCACCACTGGATGCAACTTCACAGATGCTATGAGGGCAATGAAGAAATCCTTCTTCGCTGACCACACAGTCATGGTATAGGCTCTTAAACTGGCTCTTTGCCGCAATCTGTCAGCTTCAGCATGTGAACGGCGCCACCGTTGCTCTAACCCCTGCCCTTAATGCTTCATCAGGTGCAGATCCTCAGTAAACCTAGGTGGTCTCTGGTGCTGATTAGGGGTGAAATGACAATCGGCAGCCCTTTTTGTCTGACATGTCCAGTTCGACACCGCCTTCATGTACATGGCAAACCCCACTGAAGCAGTGACACTTACCAATATTTTCTGCTGCTTTCCGCTCAAGCATCGCTGCTGTCCTTTTTGAAAGTTTCAGAGACTGTCATGGACTTCTGTGAACTTTTGTAAACCTTCAGGAACTTCTGTATAATTTAGTAAAATTATGTAAATTGCCAGGAACGTCCATACATTGCCGTGTGTACTGCTTTGTGATTGGTGGATCAGATGAAAGCCCTGATTTTTATTGGTATTAGTTGCTTTCCTTTCTGCTTGAACTAGCACATAGATATTAAATGTAGCTCTCTATTTATTCCTTCTCTTTCTATTTGACTTCTGCTGAGGGCTCGCTCATTCAGCCCCTTTCATGCCAGAGCTAGCCCGTCTAACATAAGAAACCCACATTACAATGGGCACACACACAGACCGGACATTTGGAGCCATATCTGGTAAGTTGCTTTGTTATTAAATTGTTTGAGATAGCAGAAAAGTAACTCACTGATATTATACATGCCATTGACTTCAGGCACAGCAGCCAGTATGCACGCATGCACGCACTGCTTAGCGTATTTCTTTTTTCCTTTTGAGAATATTTTTGACCCAGGAAATTCTGGTAGAATGAAATTCTGCTAGAATGGGGCAATTTGGTCTTAAATTAGAGAGAAGGGAATAAATGAAGATCTCTTCTCCTGCTAAAGGAAGCTCCCCATTAACAACTTAATCCTCAAAGTGTTCTATCAGGTCAAGCATCAAACAATTTGAAGACTGAGTTGCGAAGAGAGAGCCTAAACAGTCTATTGATATACTGAAAAGGTGCTGAAAACCACGGGACAAATGCCAAAGATTGTCATAAATGTCGCTAAAACTGCCGTAACTGCCATAAATTGCTGTGAACTATTGTAAATGCTGTAAAAGTTACATAAACTCCCATAAATTCCGCAACTGCTGTAAACTGCATAAACTATGGTAAATTTATGAAAACTGCCATAAATGGCCGTGAAGTATCGTAAATTGTCATTCGTTGTTGTCAGCAGACAAGTCGAAAAAGTGGTAGCCCAAAGTAGAATGGCAAACAATGCTGCTGCTTCAGACCTAGTGCTGATGCGCAGGGAGCAGACGCCTAGGAGCTGTCCAGTTGATGGCCTCAGTCAACAAGGTGGTCCAAAGAGCAACGAAGTCCNCATAAGTTTTTAAAATAAAATAAATAAATAAATTTAAATTAAATAAAAACAAGATAGCAGGTGCAAAACTTGCCAACACATTTCTACCACAATCACAATTAACACCACCCCAGAGAACACCATTCAAAGTACAAGGGGATTACACCTGAATACCGCAAAACATAGTGTCTTTCATTCAGCACATGAAATGCCCCCATGAAAACTATGTTGGTGAAACCCAGCAACTTTTATGCTACCAAATGAAGTTGCATAGAAACATAATTGTGAGCACAAACAGGGACTCTACAGTGGGCAGTAACTTCTCCCAGAATAGCCACTCCATTTCTTTATTTGTTTGCTTTTATTTATTTATATCAACTTTTATATCCCATCTCTCCTGCCCCAGGTGGCTCAAAATGGCTAACAAAAATAAAAATAAAAATATGCACTACAGAATGTAAAAGACTATAATAAAATCAAGTGATAACAATAAAAATGGGGAAGTCAAGCAAAATACATTTAAAACCCCTACAACTATGTCCCTCATTCCCCCTCCCTTCAACCATCTCCCTCATCAAAAGCCTGGTGGAACAGCCAGGTCTTGCATAGTCATCTAAAAGAGGAGAGGTCTGGGGCCATCTGGTCCTTTTCTGGAAGGGAATTCCACAGCCGAGGTGAGGCCACTGAGAACGCCCTCTCCATAGTCACTCCCCCAAGAAACAGAGGGACCTCAAGAAAGGTGTTCCTGCCTGACCACAGGGGCTGATCAAGAGCCCAGGGGGATGAGGCAGTCCCACAGGTTGGCAGGGCACAGGCTGTATAGAGCTTTATAGATAAGCACCAGCACCTTGAATTGAGCCCGGAAGACTATAGGTCGCCAGTGCATCAAACAGATCACTGGTGTAATGTGCTCACAGCGACCTGTCCCAGTCAAGAGACGGGCCGCTGCATTCTGCACTAGCTGCAGTCTCCGAACCATCACCATGGGCAGTCCCACATAGAGTGCATTACAATAGTCCAGACTAGAGGTGATGAAAGCATGAATGATGGTGGCCAGGTTGGAGTCAGAAACATATGGCTGAATTTGCTGCACCAGATGAAGCTGGTGAAATGCACTCCTCACTATAGCCCTCACCTGGACATCCAGGTGGAGCTGGGAATCAAAAAGCACTCCCAGATTATGAACCTGGGGGACCAGTGAGGGGAAAGCCCCATCAAATATGGCAGATACCACTCCCACGCCCTTACCCACCAGCATCACCTCTGTCTTGTTGGGATTCGGCTTCAGCCAGCTCACCAACAGACACCAATTAAGCACCGAGACTGCCAGGTCTGGGCCAGATGAAAAGCAGAGTTGGAGTTGGGTGTCATTAGCATATTGATGACACCGAACACCAAACCTTCTCACATCCTCCAGGTACACTGCTGGCACTATATAAATGTTTGTTAATAATAATAATAATCCTCGCACAATGGCTGCATATACACATTGAACAGGAGAGGGGACAAAATATAACCATGCAGGACTCCACACTAGAGGTCCCAGGAAGAGAATGAACAATCCCCGAGCACCACCTGCTGAATTCTCCTGGCCAGAGAGAAGAACCATTCAAAACAATCCCACCCACTCTGCTCAGTCCTGCAAGCAGGTCACGAGCATCTCATGATCAACGGTATCAAATGCAGCTGACAGATCTAACAGAATCAGCAGGATCAATCGACCCTAATCTAACTCACAGCAGAGGTCATTGACCAAATCCACAAGTGCAGTCTTAGTGCCATAACCCGGACAAAAACCGGACTATGAAGGATCTAGAAAACTGATGTTGTTCAGATGCCCCTGAAGCTGCTGAGCCACAACTGTTTAATAATCTTCCCTAAAAAAGCAAGGTTAGAGACCATCTGATAACTGGCAAGGGAGTAAGCATCAAGCGATGGTTTATTGAGCAGAGGCTGTAGCACCGCCTCCTTGAGGCAGCCCAGCACTCTGCCTTCCCAAAGGGAGGCTGATGTAGAAAAACCTATATTTCTGTTTGACCTGTAGTTACCTCGTCATGTTAGAAATGTTTGCTTTGCCCTTCAAACAAGACAGGCTCTGTTCCTCTTCACATAGATAAGCCACTGCTTAAAGATTACTTTTTGCACATAGGGAAGGTTCAACTTGCCCAAAAATGTAGCTAGATTTAGCTTAGAAAAGAACCTCCCTTTTACCCTTCGTTCCACTATTATCTCACCACCAACTTGAACTTAGAAGTAAACTGTCTTTTCTCAATATAATCACTTTGAATGTTGTGTTGTCATCTACTTCTCTGCGCAGAAGCGACAAACCATGAAAGGGCTTTCCGCCCAAAGATTTCTGTATAAAAAATGTACTGCCCTCATGGGGGCGTGCTCGGGATCTTATGATCCTGGAAGCCCACAACGCGTTGTTTTATCTGCTGAATAAAGAACTCTGCTGTTTATATCTGCTGGCAGCCTCCTCGTCTTACTATCTTACCCATGAAAATCCACGACAAGGCGTTGACCTGCCCCACCAGCAACGGCCTCAGCATCTCCTGGCTGGCCTTAACCAGCCAGGACAGGCATGGGTCTAGTTCATAAAAGGTGGCTCTGATAGTCCCAAGAACATCCGTTGCATCAGCAGATGATACACACTGGAACTGATCCCACAAAATTGGAAAAGGCAGGGCTTCCATAACCTCTGGTACCCCTATCGTAGTAAGTGCAACGTCAAAATCATAGTGAATATGAGTGATTTTATCCATGAAGTAATCAACAAACATTCCAATTCCAGGTGGAGGGAGGCCGGACCAACTAGCTCCCTCACCACCCGGAAAAGCACCACTGGATGCAACTTCACAGATGCTATGAGGGCAATGAAGAAATCCTTCTTCGCTGACCACACAGTCATGGTATAGGCTCTTAAACTGGCTCTTTGCCGCAATCTGTCAGCTTCAGCATGTGAACGGCGCCACCGTTGCTCTAACCCCTGCCCTTCATGCTTCATCAGGTGCAGATCCTCAGTAAACCTAGGTGGTCTCTGGTGCTGATTAGGGGTGAAATGACAATCGGCAGCCCTTTTTGTCTGACATGTCCAGTTCGACACCGCCTTCATGTACATGGCAAACCCCACTGAAGCAGTGACACTTACCAATATTTTCTGCTGCTTTCCGCTCAAGCATCGCTGCTGTCCTTTTTGAAAGTTTCAGAGACTGTCATGGACTTCTGTGAACTTTTGTAAACCTTCAGGAACTTCTGTATAATTTAGTAAAATTATGTAAATTGCCAGGAACGTCCATACATTGCCGTGTGTACTGCTTTGTGATTGGTGGATCAGATGAAAGCCCTGATTTTTATTGGTTTTAGTTGCTTTCCTTTCTGCTTGAACTAGCACATAGATATTAAATGTAGCTCTCTATTTATTCCTTCTCTTTCTATTTGACTTCTGCTGAGGGCTCGCTCATTCAGCCCCTTTCATGCCAGAGCTAGCCCGTCTAACATAAGAAACCCACATTACAATGGGCACACACACAGACCGGACATTTGGAGCCATATCTGGTAAGTTGCTTTGTTATTAAATTGTTTGAGATAGCAGAAAAGTAACTCACTGATATTATACATGCCATTGACTTCAGGCACAGCAGCCAGTATGCACGCATGCACGCACTGCTTAGCGTATTTCTTTTTTCCTTTTGAGAATATTTTTGACCCAGGAAATTCTGGTAGAATGAAATTCTGCTAGAATGGGGCAATTTGGTCTTAAGTTAGAGAGAAGGGAATAAATGAAGATCTCTTCTCCTGCTAAAGGAAGCTCCCCATTAACAACTTAATCCTCAAAGTGTTCTATCAGGTCAAGCATCAAACAATTTGAAGACTGAGTTGCGAAGAGAGAGCCTAAACAGTCTATTGATATACTGAAAAGGTGCTGAAAACCACGGGACAAATGCCAAAGATTGTCATAAATGTCGCTAAAACTGCCGTAACTGCCATAAATTGCTGTGAACTATTGTAAATGCTGTAAAAGTTACATAAACTCCCATAAATTCCGCAACTGCTGTAAACTGCATAAACTATGGTAAATTTATGAAAACTGCCATAAATGGCCGTGAAGTATCGTAAATTGTCATTCGTTGTTGTCAGCAGACAAGTCGAAAAAGTGGTAGCCCAAAGTAGAATGGCAAACAATGCTGCTGCTTCAGACCTAGTGCTGATGCGCAGGGAGCAGACGCCTAGGAGCTGTCCAGTTGATGGCCTCAGTCAACAAGGTGGTCCAAAGAGCAACGAAGTCATTGAGCAAATGGCCATCAAGATCAGAGGATATCTCCCCATGAGCATTCTGGAACCTTTCTCCCAATCTGTCTCGCACCAAAACAATCAAAAGATGGAGAACCTCAATCCCTGAAACAGACTGCACTGGATACCTCCTAGCCGATCACGAGACCCTAAAAACAATGGCTACACCCCCACCCCCGTCCCTCTGACTGTGGCTGATGCTACATGGAGTACACAGCTGGAACAAGGTCAGCCAGAATAGGCCCTGACTCAGTGTCCAGCCATAGCTCCGTGATACATGAGAGGTCAGACACATGGTTCAGGATCAATTCCTGGACCGGTATTGATTTATTAACAACTGTCCTTGTGTTTAACAGCACCAGGGTTGGACCAGGGGCCCTCTGCTCATGAATCACTTGACCATCTGCTGGGAGGGTAGTGAAAGGGACAGGTACCAATCACCTGTTTCATCTCACACATCGAATATATCCTCTACAGGGACCATAATTCTCCTGACCCATCATGACCCCAATGGTCACGGTCCTCCCCCCAGCTGACTCCTCCCATGGACCCCTCCTCTCTCGGCTTCCCCACCCAAGCAGGAAGGGAGATCCCCTCCCCCCAGCCCCCAGCTCTCCCCAGGTGGTAATTAAAGATTTCCCCAAAGGGACCGTGACACCCACCCTCACTGGGGAAAATGATCCCACCCTCCCCAACCCAGTCCCACCCATTGGGGGTGAGAAACATAGACAAAGAACCCCCCCAAAACAATAAACCCCACAATATAACCCAGCCCCCCAAAACAGAAACGCCCCCTACCAAACTTCCCCAAAAACACTTCTCACTTCCGCAACCACCTGCCTATATATTCCCAGCATCCTATTCCTCAGTGACCACATCCCTAAGATGACAATCAACCACCAATGGGCCCCCCTACTGAACCCTTCCAAACAAATCCCACAGAGCCTCACCCCCCACCCCTGCCTCCCAGTCCCCCCTAAGTCTGATGTCTCAGTTGTCATCCTGAAAGGAAACCTACACAACAACTTCAAGAGACTAGAATTAATAACTTTATTAGGTACTAATAGGAACTAAAATTCATACATTTATTAGATATCAAAAATAATGGACTCTGAGACCTAAGATTTTCAAGCCATTATACAAATCCGCAGTATCTGACAGATATTGTCAGCTGTATACTCAACCGTTATGTTACTGCTGTGTACCCAGTTCCATTTTAATGCTTATCCCTTTCACCTAGGGCTGAAACAAGTAGTGAAAAAACCTACTCATGAGTATCCACCCAAGTTCTAAGGACCCTTGGTGAATACTCGTGAGTAGTTTCTGAGGGCGGGGTCTGAGGAGGGGAGCAGAGGAAGCTAGTGGGGAGTGGGGGAGAGAGGGAATGGACATGGGGGGAAATGGGGGCCTAGCAGGGGCTGAGGGGGTAGAGTACTCAACTTCCTGAGGGGCTCCAGCTATACATGGCTTTCTCTGGACTGGGTAAGTTTTGGGGGAGAGAAGTTGAGTATGATCAGAAGGGGCCAAATTCCCACTTCTGTGCATGCTCAGACCTTTCCAAGATGGCACTGGCAACATTTTTTTCCCAATCTTACCCAGTCCAGAGGAAACCACTCCTGGAGCCCCCCCGAAGGGTGAGAACTTTATCCCTTAGCCCCCACTATACCCCCACCCTTGAGCCCCTGCTATACCGCTGCCCCCCCTTTCTTGGCCCCCCATTTACCTATTCTTTCCCTCGCCAGTGGGGGCCAGGGAAGAGGGAGCAGGGGCTTAGGGCACTTTTATACTATCCCGCTCAGAAGCGGGATCGTTAAGTGCCGGCATATCCCCCCCGCCTTCCTCTGTACGCCGTGTCTGATGATCAGAAGTGCATCAGATATGGTGTTAAGTCTTTGGGCGCATGCGCACCCTTCTGCGCATGCGCCCCCTTCTGCACATGCGCCTGGGCCAAAGAACCCGGAAGTGCGGCGTAAAGCCGGCAGTTCGGGGATCCGCGTCGGAGGGGGCAGGATCGCCTGCCCGGTCTGACGCAGGGGAAGATCCAGCTGCAATGTTTAAACGAGCGCCAAGAAATGCAGCTGATCAAAGGATCAGCTGTGTTTTTGTCTCATTTATAAGTGTCCTTAGTGGCGGCCAAGGATTTTCAAGGTTCTGAAGTTTCAGGGGCCATTCCTCAAAAGTTCTGAATTCGGAAAACTGGGTCGAATACATCAATCCTCTGGGTTGTCCTTGGAAAACCGAGGACCAAGTTTCAGCACTACCTTCACTTGATAAGTTGTTTCCTACTATATCCCATACCCATATGTTTGTTTTAGCCTTGTCCACTCTATGCGTTTAACACAAGCTATTATTTCTTTGTCTCCTACACCAATTATTTTATATATTATATATACACATACACACAGAGAGCTCTGTTTTTAAATATCTGGCATTTCTTTCTCTGGGTGTTTATAAACTAGCGAACCTTTGGGTGAGGGCTTCCATGACTACTGAATGGCACAACTGTAGGGATGGGTGACCAGAACATGGTTTGGATGTTCGGTTGTTTGGTTCGAAACCCGAGTTCGGGTTCGATGGTTCAGTTGAGTTTGGTTTGTCCAAACTTGGTTGAACAGTAAAAAATAGCGAAACTGAAACCGAAACCTAATTTTCAGCCCTGGAAAGATGTTTTTACTGCCTCCGAACTTATCTGAACTCATCCAAACATGACCAAACTGTTCGGTCGTTCGAGAGTTCGGTTCAGACGTTCAGTTTGGATGTCCGAATAGACCGAGTTCGGTCCAAATTCCGAATCGCGTTCGCCCATCCCTACACAACTGTGGAGAAGCCACCCAGGTGGAGTTAGTGGGTAGGGATTCTAATGGGTTGCTCCCTGTGTGGCTACTGCAGCAGCCTCCATGCACTCCCCTGCCATGGACGATGGGGGCGGAGGAAACACTCCATGTTGGCCTTTGAAATGGACATGTCCTAGCCCAGAGATCTGGGGAACTGGGCTGCCCAGCACTCACAGCCAGTTCCAGTGACCTGCAAAGGCAATGTCCCCTGACCACAGTGCCTCTGAGCGGGAGACCTGTCTGCTGGCGTGGGTGGCCACCACCATTCATATGGGTAGGGGGTGCATGGGCACCCAGCCATTGCCACCCACTTTTTTTGCTCTCTCCACATGGGTCTCTCTGTATTTTTTAGAAGTGCCCCATGACCAGCCATGAGTGGATTCTGTATGGCTCACAGCAGTGTGCATCCCCTCCCCTGCTCCACCTTCAGACAAGTGGTTGGATGAGTAGTTACTTGGTGGCCACGTGTGGTAGCTTCTCATTTAAAAACACCCTCTCTCTTTTCCCTGTCTAATCCCTTATCTTATTCACTCCCACACGTGTCATTCTGTGCCTCCTCACATAGACATGTCATACATTTCCTCAGTTTATACATTCCTGAATGGCTGCACTACATGCCTGAGGAAGGGCCCTGCATGGCCTTAAAGCTTACACATGCTCAACAACAGACGTTGGTTCAAGAAAAGATATCATTTTAATTAATTTGACTTCATCTTTTTCCTAATCAAGTTTGCTAGTCTCTATTTCATCCCATGCTAATATGTTTTATTCCTTTTACCCAATGAAGAAAGTAGTTTAAGAGAAATTTCTATTTTTAAAAAAAAAGAAATATTCCAGATTAATAAGCATTGATTATTGCCCTGCTTGTGCCAAAACTAGCACCGGCTTTGTTACATCCACTCTAATTGGCAGATTAGTTGGCATACTGTCGTGCATTCTACCATTTATTAAAGTGCTCCCTGTTGCCTCTGCTTCTTAAAGTTTGGGGGAGGGGATTATGGCAGGGATGCAGAGAAATATTTACACACAATATCACTTCTTTTGGCCCTTCTATTTTTTGTCAAGTCTTGCAATATTTTCTTCTCAGTTGTCTTAATCAAAAGGTCTCTAAACTTTGTTTGGGGTTTTGTTTAAATTTGCATTATAGATTTTGTCATAACTCTGTTCTTGTTCACCAAATCCCTGGGTAACTTGTCTTGCTTCTTGAAAGCTTTCCCAGGGAAATCTTACATTTATCATTGCCAACACCACTCTAATTTCTCAAGACACTGCCAAACATAACATCAGTGCAGAATATGTTAAATAAAATAGAACAAATCTTGTTGTCGCATGAGTTGTAGACTTATGGGCAAAGATTTACAATTTAAGGTCAAGTCTGCTTGTCCTTACTTAATAAGGATCACTGCACACTATCCATGGTCATTTTAAACAATTCAGTGAACTCCAGACCTATTGAGTGACTCTATCATCTAACAAATTAGAATTCTAACCTAGAAATTTGCCTCAGCACTGCTTTTGGAAAAACTGACACTGACTTTGTTACATCCACATTAATTGGCAGAATAGTTGGCATATTGTCATGCATTGTACCATTTGCATTGGAAACAAAAATGAAAGATTTGCTTCTGTGATCTTTCCCCCAAAGGGTCACCGATTAGTCCTAACACCTTGGAATAACATCTGATAATTCACTACAACAGACACTACTGGATGGCACAAAGGCAGCCAAAGTTTGACGTAAAATGAATTCTTCCATCTATAGTTGTACATGTCATATTACTTTTTGACACATTCAGACATGATGGTCAATAACCAGAGGAAAAAGAAAACAATAATCGGTGTTTTTACACACATTTCTCCTGCATGTTTGCTGTTACATCCTGAACTTTCTGTGTCTAACTCACTCACCCAGATCTTAAACATCCGGATCTTTGAACTTCTGCGTAGAACTTCTCTCAGAACTTTTGTGTGTAAAAAGTTATCCTGGCAAACTGCTTTGCTCCAGGCAGCTGTGGTCACTTGGTTTCCATGGCAGCCTGTCACATCTACAGCTGCAGCTACTTTAGGCTGCCTCAGGGCAGTGTTTGTGTGAAGAATGCATCCAGGAACTGCCTCAGGGCAGCATGTGTGTGAAAAATGCATCAAGGAACTTACTTGTGGACTTGTAAACCCAGAAGATTGAAAAATCTGGAACTTTAATGTGTGTGTAAAAATGCCCAGTATCATAAGATGCTCTAAGGTAAGGGTGGAAAGTTTTCATTGACAGAAAGAAAAAATCACTAGAGAGCATAGAATTCTACACTAAGATTCATCATAATATGACAATTAGGTAGAGGTGACATTTCTACTCGTTTGTTTAGTTTATTATCATTAGCGCTATAATGAACTTTAAAAGCTGTCCAAAGATTACATTGTAAGCTGGTCACTAGACTGTCTTCACTGAAAATATGAATGCATCCATCCATGATTTGGAAGCTCATTCTCAGTTAAAAGAACCAAGTCTACAGAAAATTCTACCATTATCCAAATTTGGGCATTCACTGTCTTCATTTTTAGAATGAGATTTTCATTAGAACAAGATTTATTTTTAAAAGGAGGAGAAAGGGAGTTATGGGGTGTTTCCAAACATCAGTTACCATGGTGGACTTCC
The DNA here is from genome assembly GCA_003113815.1 of Sphenodon punctatus. Lineage (NCBI taxonomy): Eukaryota > Metazoa > Chordata > Lepidosauria > Sphenodontia > Sphenodontidae > Sphenodon > Sphenodon punctatus. The sequence goes on from QEPC01014462.1 coordinate 104,354, forward strand.
GCAACAAAGCCACCATTTGCCTCTAGTTCCGCATGTAGTGGCCAGGGGCAGCTCATTCAATGTGGCTAATTCTACTTAATTAAGCTCACTAGAATATCTTACCCTAGTGGATGAACTGCTGCTGCAGCCCGAACTCAAGGAACCCAGGCTGGATCCCATCTAGCCCCAAGTTGTTTAGTATATCTGCAAGTAAGCTCCAATCTGATCGGGTTCCCAAGTTTGCTAAAGTTCTGAGAAACACTAATTGCAAAAAGAACTCTCGAGCTGCATTATAGGTGAAGCATTAGAAAGCAACTGCTAAGAATTCTCAGCCAGTGGGGATCGAGAGATCTACATATATCCCTTGAGGTAGCATGGAACAAAACTAAGTTGGATTTAGCCTCTTATCTAAAAAAAAAGGTGGGAGATAATACAATAATCAGCCAATAAGGTAAAAAGAAGGACTGGTCTTTTTCATAAAGGGAGTAAAGTTGGGTTGGATACTACTCTGGATAGTGCTGAATCAAACAATCACATCAACCATTGGAAACAGATCATTTGCCTGTGCTCAC
>QEPC01014466.1:11206-21840 GCA_003113815.1 Sphenodon punctatus
GCAGTCCCAAAAGCTAGCTCTCCTTTGTAGAGTCTGCTAACGCGTTAGCACTCAATAAACTGGATTACATTTTACCCTGACTCTGTGTACTGCCTCGAATTGGTGAGCCCACCCGAACCCAGTGGATTCAAGGGAAAAATCCACAACACCACCAAAAATCCTAAGTTTGCCCCTGAGCCTAAGTTGTAAGCAAGTACAATGAGAGACTGTACAACATCTTTATTGCTTACATGGCACAATTTCCATGTTTTTTAGGGCATGACTGAATTTAGAAAAGCCTTAACCCCTCTCTTAAACTGAAGGTTATTTGATCTAAGAATTTCTCTTTTTTCTTGAAAGAGAAGTGCACTAAATTCCCCCTGCTGCCGTGGTACCAACCTGAGTTTGGTGGCAGCCAAGCAGCCAGTCACATGTTTCCATTTCAGTGCAACCTCTGGCAGTTTCAATGTGATTTCTTTTTAAAATTGAACTGAAAAGGGAATATTGCTTTGCAGATTGCTCCTCACCAGAGTGTTTCCCTTGAAGCTCCAAGTTTTCTCAGTTATGTGCCTGAAGGAATTCTATCCAACTCACATACAATTCCTCAAAGCACATAACCACATACAGTCTCTTTCTGACTCTGTTCTCCCAGTAAGTTTTCCTTTCAACTCCAGCTCTGACACTTTCACCGAGGCCCCCTGGAGGGAATTGCTTTGAAGACCCCTCCTTTCAAAGAGTTTCCCCTTGCATAAGAACATAAGTAATGCCATACTGGATCAGACCAATAGTCCATCAAGTCCAGCACCTGTCTCCATCAGTGGCCAATCTCAGTCACTTGGTGGTAGTACCCAACAGGTCACAATGGGGCAATCCATTCCCTGTTGTTCACTCCCAGTGTCTGACAGTAAGAGGTTACATTCCCCAGACCTACCTGGATAATAGCTGCTAACGAACCTATCCTCCAGAAACTTGTCCAATCCTTTTTTAAACCCAGCTAGTGGCCTTGACCACATCTTCTGGCAAAAAAATCCACAATTTAATTGTGAAATGAGTGGGAAAAAATGTTTATTTGTTTTAAATCTGATACCCGTTAGTTTAATGGAGTGTCCCCTAGTTCTAGTACTATTAAATTAAACTTTGCCCGATTTATTTGTTCTACATCACTCATGATTTTATAAACTTCTATCATATCCCCTCTCAGATGTCTCTTCTCCAAGCTGAAGAGCCCCAACCTATCCAACCATTCCATACCATTTATCATTTTTGTTGCCCTTCTCTGTACCTTTTCCATTTCTACTGTATCTTTTTTGAGATGGGGCAAACAGAACTGCACACGATATTCAAGGTGCGGTCACACCATAGATTTATATAGAGACATTATGATATTTTCAGTTTTATTCTCTATCATTTTATGAATAATTCCTAACATTCTATTTGCTTTTTTGACCATCGCCACGCACTGAGCTGAGGATTCCAATATATTGTCTACAATGACTCCAAACATCCTTTTCCTGAGTGATAACTCCTAACTTAGAACCAGACATTGTGTACATATAGTTTGGATTGTTTTTCCCTATGTGCATCACTTTGCACGTGTCCATATTAAATTTAATCGGCCATTTAGATGCCCAGTCACCCAGTCTCACAAGATCCTCCTGCAATTTTTCACAGTCCACTCATGTTTTAACACTCTTTTTCAGATCATAAATGAATATATTCAACACCACCGGTCTCAGTACAGATCCCTGGGACACTCCGCTATTTATCTCCATCGTGGAAACTGGTCATTTAGTATTACTCTTTGTTAACCAGTGGATTAACCAGTTGCCAATCCACAATAGGACACTGCCTCTTCTGCCATCACTTTTAAATTTCCTCAGGAGTCTCTCATGAGGTCTTCAATCCTTTATGTCCATCTGGGACCCTTGTATTAAAATTATAAAGGGGAATACAGAGGAACCCTAAATATGAATAAGGGGGCCCAAAGAAACTGACACGAGGTAATCAGACACGCGGTAATCTAAAATAAGTCACAGTAATAAAGAGCAACCTCCGTTCACTCTTTGCCCTAAGGAAATTTTGATGTGATATGTATAGAAGGATGTACTGCTGGTTAATAGTGATTTTGTTTTTGTTCATTGTATTTATGTTTTAAAGGATATTTCAAAGTCTTGACAGGACGCTTGTAACTTACTGTATATGGATGTACTTTTTAAGATACTAAATCCAGATACGGTGACAGGATGGAGAGTACAGAGGGCTGCATGAGTGACTTGTGGGCAGGAGTAGCGAGAGCAGAACCTGGCCCGATATTCGTGGAGAAGGGCTGACCTGAGCCAAGGGAGGTGCGGAGCTGCTTGACAGCAAGGGAGCCGTGGGAGTGCGCGGAATCCCCCGAAGATAGGAGTGATGCGGCTGCAGGGAGGCGGTCCCACAGGCTACCTGGAAGTCGGGGCTACTTAGCCCAGTTAAAAGTAGGACTCGCCCTGCGGCGCGCCGCAGGTGCGCGCGCCTAAGGGCTGCACGCACAAGGGTGCGCCCTTGTGCACACGGCCTTAGGCGCCGGCCAGGAGGGGCCAGGAGCATAGCCCCTTGCAGAGGCCTGAAGTTCTGGTATCGGTATGGAGAAAAAGAGAGGGCAACAAGAGTCTTCCCTCTCTTCGGACGAGGATCTTCCGCTGAAGTATAAGCGCAAGGAATGTGACCCTACTGCAGGTATCTCCTCTCTATCAATATCTAACCGGTCCGCTGGCCTGCCCACAGTGGTTGCTGATTTAGAGGGGACATTAAAAACCATTGCAGATATAGCAAAGCACGTGTCTCGCAGGGAGGGGGAGCGTGCATGCAGGAGCAGTAATGGTTATAAGTATGGACATCTAGCATGCCAGACCAATTTAATCGTCAGGACAGTGGAATCCCTCTTTGCTAGTATTTCAATCCTGGATGATTCTGTAGCTAGGGTTAAAACCCAACTGCGGGAGATACTTGCAAAACTAGACAATTTGAGGGGAAATACCAACAATAACAAAAATGTCAACCAGCCTCCGGTTATGGGGCAGCTGGGTGGAAAAAGGACATTTTGGAAACCACAATCCAGGCGGTTTTCGGGGGTTCAGAAGAACGATGTCTATCTGTATATTGGGCCGGACTATGATGGAGCGATTTACAGTTGGGGCTGTCAGGATGATATAATAAATAACCTGAATCAGCTCTTGGGTAGGGCAATACCTAAATCTGATATTGCCAGGATTAATTATCTCCCTTGTGTGGAGAGGGTGGCCAGGCTGCAGTTGGGGTTCACGCAGGACTGTTGGGTCTGGAATATGTTTAAGGCCAGGATGGAAGAAGTTTTTAGGTAGGGGTATTTCAATTGATAGGGTACTGCGCTATGAGCCACCACTACAGGATAAGGTTGAAGATTATGGGGCTAGGTCTGGCCCTTCTTCCCAATATCATCATTCGGGTCTGCACCAAGCTGGAAAATCATCCTGGGATGTAGGGACCAAAAAAGGAGGAGGTATCGGGCAGGAGGGGCAACCCCAGTGTTTGGAAACTAATTATGTGGGCCCGCAGGGCCCTATGCCAGAGCCACAAAATTGATTGGAGGGCAATATGCAGCTGATAGAATCCAAGGTAAAAGTTTCAGAAGGATAGGGGAGCCTATGCCTTGCTATTGAGAAATAAAAGGGCCAATTACTTTAATGATATCTGGGCTCGTTTGACTGTGGCTCAGAGGATGGGGGACTCTCATAAGTTTTGGCAAAGTATGAACAAGCTACTTAAGCCTCGTAAAAGTACTAGCAGTCCCAAGGTACCCAATGATCTTTGGGAGGCCTTCTTTGGCCAACTCTATGAGGATCCCCAAGAGCTGGATGTATCTGGTCAGCCTACCTTAGGGGGAGATGAGATCGTCTTAGATGCCCAGAGTACAAGGATAGATTTTTCCGAGGACCAAATTGTTGAAATAATTCTGTCCCTAAGAACAAATAAGGCCCCCGGCCCAGACCTTGTCACCGCAGAGATGCTACAGGCGGCCCTGCAGTGGTGGGCGCTGGTGTTAAACAGGCTTTTTAACAATATTAGTATCCATCTTAAGATCCCCTTCTCCTGGCAGCAGAGCTGGATCGTTCCAATTTTTAAAAAAGGCTCTGGAACAGATCCAGCATGTTACCGTCCTATAAGCCTGCTGTCGGTGGTGGGTAAGGTTTTTGCGAGATGTCTACTGAAGCATCTGGAACACTGGGCAGAAGCCAAGTTGACTGTCCCCCAGGAGCAGTTTGGTTTTGAAAAAGGAAAATCAACAATAGACTGTTGCTTCATATTGCAACATGTCATCCACAAATATCAAAAGATCAGGAAGGGCAAACTGGTTTTGGCGTTTATTGACTTGGCTAAAGCCTTTGATTCCATCCCTCGGGCCCGCCTCTGGGAGAAGCTCTCTGCGTTGGGGATAAATGACAATCGTCTTGCACTTATAATACAGTTGAACTCCAACAATAAGGCAAAAGTCAAAACGGGCCCTAATAACCAACTGAACAAGGATATTGCTGTCCAGAGGGGGGGGTCAGGCAGGGGTGTGTGTTGGCTCAGCTACTGTTTAATATCTACCTTGCGGACCTTGTCAAGTCCCTGACAGTAGAGGATACCTATCCCCCCAGACTCGGTACTTACTGCTTGAACATCTTGCAGTTTGCTGATGATTTGGTTTTAATTTCCCAGACAGCAAAGGGGTTGAAGTGATTGATACAGGGCTTGGACAGCTACTGTGCCTCAAATGGACTGTTACCTAACCCACAGAAATCTAAGGTTATGATGTCTGGCTGTCGTAAACCACCGGTTAAGTGGGAAATGGCCAAGCAACCACTTGAGGTGGTGCAATCTTTTGTCTACCTTGGGGTGACTTTCTCTAGCAGGGGTACATGGTCTAGGCACATACAAGGACGGGTAGCAAGAGCAGCCCAATTTGCAGGGGCAATAGGTAGGGCGGCGGGGATTTCTCAGGATGTGCCAGTTTCGACCTTTTTAAAGGCATACAGAGCCAAAGTTCCATCTGCTGCAATGTTTGGCCTTGAGATCATCCCCCAGCCAATAATTAAACCACTGGAAAGGGTGCAGGACTCGTTCCTCCGTAGGATTCTTCAGGTGGGGAAGGATGTTCCAGGTCCTGTGCTGAGAGCAGAGACGGGTATGCCTTCTATGGAGCTGTATGCTAAATCCGACCTGATACAATATTGACTAAGGTTGATCTCTCTTCATGAAAACTCTCTCCCATGTCTGTGCCTCCAAGAGGAACTGCGGTATGAGGATATTAGAGGCTATCCATGGCTTAGATATCTGGGACACCTCCTGCAGAGTCAGGGCTTTTCCTTTGCCTATTTTGCTGGGAAATCCCTGATGGGGATTAGGAAAGAAATCCAGGCTAGGCTAGAGGACATTGAAGGGCAAGAGGCTATAGCGACGGTAGGGAGTTGGAGGGTTGCCCTCTGGCGCAAGTCAATTAAGGTGGTCTGGGGGATGGAACCATACCTAGACATCTTACAGAGTCGTAGACTCTGGAGAAGCTACATGCTCCTCCGGTTCCAACTGGTCAAGACTGTGGTGATGGAAGGGAGGTACAAGAGGATTGCTTACGAGAGACGGGTGTGTACCTGTCCGCAAGGAGGGGTTGAGACCATAGAACACTTCTTGTTAACCTGTCCCTATTATACTGCTCTTAGGGTGGTTTGGCTCCAACCAACTACCTATGACCCCTTGTGTATAGAACCAGGTCAAGGGTACAAAAGTTTGCTGTCTCAGGGAAACAAAGAGGATGTGGTGGCCCTTGTGTCCTATGTCTGGTTGACCTCCCAGAGACGGAAGGTGGTGATAAAGGAGATATGAGGGGAATTTGTGATGTTATAAGATGGGGGGGCTTGTGTTTCTAAATTTCCCAATGGTTGCAGTAGGGACTGGTTATCCCGAGCGAAGTCTTCGTATGCACGGTATTATGTGGTATGATTTGGCATAAGGTGGTGTAATGTGATATGACCTGGTGTTTTTTAATTGTATCATTATGGTGTTATTATTGTCATTTTTTATTATTGTATTTTATTTTGGTCGCAAAAATTTGATGGCTATAGCGGAAGCTGACACCAAATAAATAAATAATGAGTTGTGGGCAAGTGTGAATTATACCCTATTCAGACTCTGGGATATTGCTGGAAGCCACTGAGAAGAGGCGGATTAGCGCGTAGTGACAGCAGCTGTGCGAGACGCAGACAGGGGCCGTGCCGAGAGCCTTGGTCTGTTGCTGATTACCAGGACTTCTGTGCTTTAAAGCGACTCCCAGCCCACGCAAGCGCTGTGGGCGGGTGCCGCAGGCCTTGTGCGCTGGCCAGGACGCCAGGACACTATTGATATGTGTGCCCTGTTTGTCCTGAATGTTTGTGCTGCCTGTGTTAGCAGACTTTTGTATTTTGGCTTTTCAGTTCAACTGCTTTGTTAGTAAGTTTCATGTGAGGAAGAAGTTAGGGCGTTCCTCTTTGTTTAAACATTTCTGTTTATGATTGGTATCACTATCTTTTTGATTGCTGTTTGTAGCAGGTGGGGAAAAAATTTATAACCTCAAAAGGGTGATTTATATAGCCCCTGTTATCGTACTCTAGGATTGGGATGATGTCTAAACAAAAACGTGTCCGCCCTACTGCCTTGCTCCCCTCACCCCCAAAACAAAGGAAAATTGATGCTTTCCTGGTGGGAGGGGGAAAGGGGGGGTTAACCCAGATACAAAATAGATATGCACCGCTGCAGACTTTGGCTGTAGGGAGGAATGACCATAGTAGTCGTTGTCAGCAACAGGGGCAGAAGAATATAGTAGCTACCCCAGAGAGATGTATTGGAGATACCAGTCTTTTATTAGAAGAACATCGTCAGACTATAAGTCCTGGGGAGGACATGAGCCAGCTGCTGGCAGTGCATGTATCACAGACGGCTATAACTGTGAAGTACCTTTTTAAGCAACTTAATGATCTAGCAGCAAAAATGGATAGTATCATGAATTTTGTTGCATGTTCAGAAGGGGTTTGTAAGCCGCAGGGTTTTGCTGCCCCTTTATTAGAGGAACGTCATGCACCGCAGGGCTCTGCTAATATCTTGTTAAAAGAAGATCATGAGTGTCAGGATTTCCTCCACTTTAAATTAGAGACAGCCTGTGAACCCCAGTGCCTTCCCTCTCGAACATTTTGCAGGGGTAGGAACCATATGGCTAAGGATTTTTTTCTCACTGCAGCTATAAATGAGACTTCTTCAGTAGCTACAAATGGGTATATGAAATACTTTTCGCAAAATGATGCTTTGGTATTTAATATTCTCCCCCTTCCCCAAGGGAAGATGCCACTCTGGGGTACAGCTCTTGATGCGGCAGATCATCTCCGGGTAATATTTGCCCTTCCTATTACTCGTAGAGATATTTATAAAGTAGATCATTTATACTTCTCTAGGGCTAAAAGTGGGGTTTGTGTACACTTTGTTTCACCCTCTCTTGCTAGTTCAATTTGGGATAAAAGGCAATTATTGATGCAGCGGGCAGTACATGTGGAACAAGTGTATGAATCTATTAAGAGAAGGCTTAAAGCTTCAAAGTCCCAATGTAAGAGGGCAGTTAGAGGATCCTGATGCTGGGGAGCTAATCAGTTTGTCGTCAAATATTAGTATAAAGGGTCACCCTGATGCCCCCGATGCTATGGACACTCTAGAATGTCAGGATACAGTACAGAAAAGAGAGTTGAGAAAGTCTCTTTCTGAGGAAGAGAAACTTTTACCAGAGGAAGTTGCAGCAGTAATGGCTCATAATGATCTCTCACAGGAGGTACAAAATGACATCTTAAGTAGGATGAGTAATCTCTATGGATACTTGAAGTCACTTACACTTACACTTCATGGAGTATCTACCCGGGAGGACGGAACTGGGCTTATCTCCAAAGAAGTGAAACATAGTGTTGAGGGAGCAGCTGGATTAAGGGGGAACCGTCTGTTTCATCAAGATCCCCATTTGCTCCCTTTGGGAGCATATGGGAGAGGAAAATATGGGAGGGGGAAAAGGGGGAGTAATTTAGCTCCGCCCACTGGGATTGTTCTTCTGGCTGAAAGTGATTTAGTTGGCGAGACCTCCGAGTATGAACTACCACCTAGTACTGGTGGAAAGTCAGAAGAGGGCGTAGAGGGGTCTGAGCCAAACATGACAACCATGCAAGGAATGTTAAGGTGGCAACAGATCCTGGATCCTAGTATTGTTGATGCCTTGTCATTTTCACCTACTGGGGAGCTTGCGTGGCAACTGGAGCCAGTGAGTTTCCCTTTCAGGAAGTTTCAACCCCAGCTCTGTCACATCCATAGCATGCAATAAACTCTCCTACCATAAAAGCTCTGAACAGAAACAAAGCCTTATTTATGTATGTACATAAAATGACTGCACTTAAAACCATAAAATCTCTGCATGTAAACAAAACGTACATTCCACAACAGAACGTTACAGATTAAACAGATGGCGAAGAGCCACTTTTCTCACTCTCCTCATTTGCCAAAATGGGAACGTCAAAATAACTTCAAAAGACGGGTTTTCAAAAACTAAATGCAGGAAAAGCATAGAAATCAAACTTGAATTTTTCAGCACCTCTACATGTCCAGACTTCTCAGAGAACTAACGTGTGAAGAGCAAAGAGAAGGTTGCAAAATCAGGAAAACAAGTGTTGCTTCCAAATTTCAGACTTCTATAACTCAGCCATTTCTCAACTGATTTGCCTGAAATTTGGATAGATTTTACCCAAGCAATCTTCCCTACCAGACTTCACACTGATAGGAAAAATCATCTTGATTTTATAAAAGTAGAATGTTTGTGATTTTAAGGGCATTTTCACATGGACAGTTAGTCCGCACTAACTGAATCTAGTATGGACTAGTTTGTCCGTCTGAACGATGTCAATAGCACTTATTAGTCCAGACTAAGAGATAAGTATGAGTCTTATAAAACCCCAACCACTTGGTTTTATAAGAGCCGTACTTAAAGTAGTCCACACTAATGTCTTATTTGGTAGGTTACAATTACTTTCTGAGTCATTGGTCCGCACTACATAGTCTGTCTAAAAGGCATTGCTATATTAGTGCAGACTAACAAACACCGTACCTATTTCAAACTAGCACGCATTACTTTGGCCGTCTGAAAACGCCCTAACACAATGATGCAGCTACCTTAATTATAGAGCTGCAGGAGCAGCTCTATAATCTAGTTCTCCCTCATATCCAATAGGTAGGCATGATTATTCTCATTTTACATACAGGGAACGGAGGCTGAGAGATAGCAACTTGCCCAAGATCATCTAGTGAGTTCATGGCTAACACAGAATCTGAACATTGGTCTCCTAGATCTAAATCCAACACCTTATTCACCAGGGTACCCTGGCTGTCTCTAGTGTTGGATTTGTTTCATCCATGAAATGAATCCAATTTGTCAAATTCCCTAGTGAAAAGAACCAGGAGCACCCCCCAGACTCCGCACAGATGGAACCAATGGAGGACGGATACCCCCAATAATGGGGGCAGTCACCTCCCTCATACCATCACCCCCACCCCCACCCAGCATCACCTCCGTCTTATCAGGATTGAGCTTCAACCAACTCCACCTCATTTAGTCCCCCACAGCCACCAGACACCGTGACAGCAGGGAGACAGCAGGATCTGGGTCCAATGAAAAGGACAAATACAAGTGGGTGTCATCCACGTATTGATGGCAACGCCCCCCCCCCAGCAGCTTCATATATACATTAAACAAGAGAGGCGACAAGATGGAACCCTGCGGCACCCCACACGGGAGGCCCCCCAGGGCAGATGTATAGTCCCCGAGTAACATCCGCTGGGATCTACCCATAAGGTAAGAACGGAACCACTGAAAAATTGCTCCGTCTACTCCAGCCAAGCTTTGCAGGTGAGTCAACAGCATCTCATGGTTCACAGTATCAAAAGCCGCTGACAGGGACACCAGGGGGCATGCGTGGAAAGTAGCTGCACTTAGTGAAAGCTCCAGTGAGGCCTATGTTATTACTCCTTTTTTAAAAGGATAAACTAAAATTTACACCCCCCGAAAGTAGAGCTGATGAAACAGGAACCAAGGAGGAGCAGGAGGAACAGAAAAACTGTAAAATCCTTGCCTGGAAAAGGTAATTCCAAAGGGGAGACTTCAGGGCCTTGCCCACAGTAGCCCAGAACAGGCTGAGAACATGGCAGCAGAGGCTTTCTTCTCTTCAGGGGAGCCACTGGGCATGCACATGCAGTAGCCACGCCGGCGAAACGCTCCCGACGGCCCAACATCAAATGCCTTTAAAAAAAGCCTTAAAACAACTACCCGGAGCCACACATGGGGAAGAACTTAAAGCGGAACCCCCCCGGCCCCCAAAAAGCAAAGCAAAACAAAACAAGCCCGAGGGGCGGGAGAGCCCAGAAAAGCTGCAGAAGAAAGTGAGTGGAGGGGAAGGGGTGCCAGACTCACCACGTGCAAAGATGGCGGCAGCAACGAGATCCAGGCCGGGGGAGCAGCCAGAGATAGCAGAGCAACTAGCCTGTCTCACATACACTATTACCACCCAGCATGAAGCCACCAAGAAACAATGGGAGATCCTGAACAA
>QEPC01014466.1:34938-57466 GCA_003113815.1 Sphenodon punctatus
CCCCCCCCCCCCCCCTTGTGCGTCAGGCCACTCTGCTAAGAACAGAACTTGGAAACAAAGGGGACAATCCAGTGGCCTGCTTACGCCGACCCCGATGCGCAGCGCACAGCTACAACACTCACGCTCAGACGCGCATGTGGTGCCCCACGCGCAGCACAGCACAACCACGCAGGGCAGGTAGCATAGGCTGGGGTTGCACTTTTGCCCCATGGGGCACCTTGTGTGCCCCACGTGCATTTCTGATGCCTTGCCTCCTACCTACCTGTTTAGTTGCCAGCAGCAGTATAAAAAGCCATTCCTATCATCACAACCAATGGCGGTTGTGAAGGCCTTTAAAAATAGGCTAGACAGACATCTCTCAATGATGGTGTAGGTACAGTGGATCCTGCTTAATAGTAGGCGATAGACTAGATAACGCTAGGAGTTCTTTCCAGCGCTAGGATTCTATGATTCATAGTACTACACAGGGTGATGTTTAGGCCACACCACAGTCCCGTTAGCCTGAGGGAAAGTTAACTCTTTCCCACTCACTCCATTGCCTTGAGGCTGTAGGCCTCAGGTGGTTGATGGAACTTCACCTCAGTGAGTAGCCTCCCTACATCACTGGCCTAGGCTCCCAACCCTTCCCCCAATAATACACTTTGACCCCTCCTTCCCCAGTCAGACTGTGAACCTCAAGGATTAGAATAGAAGAAAGCAAGCTCACCTTGGCTGGGCTGGGCACAGCTCTGAGGGAACAGGAAGGAGAATTATTTCTGCTTGCCAGGAGGCACCACTAGGGGTCTCACTCACCAGACTGAACAGTCTGTTCTGAGCGCTGCCCAGTGAGTGACCTAAGGGGGCCTTGGGGTCCTGGCTCCAGAGAGCCCCCAAGCAGGCCCCTCAGCCCTGTGTTGCAAGATAGAAGGAAATTTTCCATGAAATGGGAGAGAAATTTGTCCAAAATGCCATGAACTTTAGAGAAACGTTGGGAGGTCAATGCAGTGATGTCAAGTTGATACACATTTTTGGTACCTGCGTTTTGTGGTTCACCTCAGATTTTGCCCCTTTTTACCTGCCTGTCCCACATGGGTGCATCTCCTCGCAGCCTCAGAGGAATGCAGGCCTGCAGCAGTGATGAATCTTGTCAACGGATAGACCAGCCAAAAAGAGGGCACAGGGAAAGGCTCTGCTGATGGGCCTATCCCTACTTGGCCCCGTGCCAAGTTCTTGGGGCTCTGTCCCTGCCACTATCCCCACAGGACAGAAGGTTCTCATCAGGATGGGGAAAGGGAGTGGGCTCTGCTCTGCCTGCTGGCGCTCTGACTCTGGGGTCAGAGGTGTGACAAGGGCCCTTCTCCCAAGGTAGAACTGGGGTACAAACATTCCTGAAGAAGAGGGAAGCAGCTGGGTTTGGAGAGTGCAGGAGCAGTAGTAGAGGAATAGAGACTTACATTAAATGGCGATAGCAATGTTTCAGCAACCAGGCGTACATGAAGCATGCTACCCCATGGGAGAATTTGATGCAGCTTGCTCCAGAGCAAAGCGTTTCTTCCAGAACAATTGGTCCTCACTCTGCAATTTGCTCTCCAGCAATACACAAATTAGTTAGTTAGTTGGCTACAATTTACCTGGAGCAGAGCATCTACAACGTCAAGGTCACTGGAACCTAGCTGTTGTACAAGGGCAAATTGATACATAGCAAATGTTTCTGTGACAACATGATCACATCTACATAACCTTCTCCTCACAACCTACACAAGCTCTTGCTCTCCAGACAAGCTGATGTCCTCAGCAGCCCAACAAATCACAACACGCCCCCTCCCCAGCCTTTCTGGTTCTATTTTAAATGGTCCTTTTTGAGTTTCCAAACACTGAATGCAGTCCACAAACCATTTAGTTTCAATGGGACTACTCTGGAGTAAGTGATTTATGGGCTGCAGCTGTGATGACAGGCCCCACTCTGGCCAAGCTAAGCAAGTGAAGGATCCCACTTGGGGTAAGGAGAGAGAGGCCCAAAGAAGTAGGCCCAGAGACTGTGAAAAGGTCCAGGGATGTACTCCATCAGCATACTAACAAAAGGACTATAGGACATGAAAGCCCTGGCCTAGCCAGACACTTTAATATCTGTTCCCATCACATCCACATACGCTTAAGAAACATCCTGTTGACAAACATCCTGATTTGCCAGACAAACCATCCTGAAACCAGGTGTGCCGATTTGCACCTCTGTGAGCTGTAAACTACCAAAGAACTTTGATAAGCATCCTGACACCCACAAACATTTTGGTCTTGATACAGGCCAATTCCAGGGTCAGGAAATAACAATCTATTGAAGATAAAGATACTGATGTGCACAGAGACCACTCTTCCAGAAAGACCCTTATGTGCTAAGGACTGTCTGTGATGTCATCATGACTTGACATCTTGCTATTGCTGAAACATCACCTCAGAACTGTATATAAAGACAAGCACAACCAAGATGTCTTTGGCACAGAGATAGATTTCACTAAGGTTTTACCGAGCGAGTTTCATGGTTTGTATCCTGTCCATTTCAACAAACGCTTTGCTCTCCAGCATCACCACAGGCCCTCTCCTGACTTTCCCTAAACCAGCCTGCGTACTCCAGGATCCGGCCAGGCTAGGATGTGTAAGATATCTTTATCTGGGAACTATTGTATGACAATATGTGTGTAGCTGTAATACTGCCTAGAAACCAAGTTGTGCCGTTCTAGTAATAAAAATCTGTTTTGTATCAGATTAAGTTGTGTTTTAGGACGATCATAGCAAGCTTTTTGAGTTTTCAAACACTGGATGCAGTCCACAAATTATGTATAGTTTCAATGGGACTACTATGGAGTGATTTATGGGCTGCAGTCACTCTCTTCAAACTCTGTGCTCCCTCACCGTCTATCCCAAACGTGTTCGGCCTCTCTTCCTTACAGGTTAGCCAGTCTCAATGCAAGAGCCTTCTCTGCTGTCTCAATGCAACAGCCTCTCCACCTCCTCTCGAGAGACACAGGGTAGCTCCCCTCCTCCCCATCTCTGGTCGGGTAATGTCTAGGACTAGTCTGAAATGGCCAGTACCTGCTCAATGTTCTAACTGAAAGATCAAGGTGCACCGTGGGCTACAAAAAGCACTGCTACCTCAGTGCTGATGTACTGTGCTTACTGGAGCAAGCAGAGATACAAGATGCAAGAATCAGTTTTCATACCCTCTGTAACTGGGGCTGCTGTGATTGGAGACCATCCTTCAGCTTGTTATACAAAAAGCCCTCTTTCAAAATTTAGATGCAACCTCAAGTTTGCTAGTTCAAGCCTTCGTTTTCAGTAGTCCTTGTTATGTGACCAGTTATTTTTTTTTAATTTATTTATTTATTTATTTAATAGATTTCTACCCCGACCCTCCTGCAAAGCAGCCCGGGGCGGCTTCCAACAATAAAATACAAAATCCCAAATGACATCATTTAAATCCCAAATGACATCAGTTTATGTAACTAAAGTCCAGACTCTCAACAGTTCTGCGGCCCCACCTTTATTGCAGAGTTCATGTCCAGATGCGATTAAGAGACTGGTGCTTGCTTAAATAAACAACCAAAGCCATGTTGCAAATCTAACCTTTGGCCAAGATTATTTTAATATTTTCTAGTTTTATTGTTATTTTAAGGTGTTGTTAGCCACCCTGAGATGCGTGACAGCAGGAGGGGGTGGCATACAAATAGGAGATAAATAAATAAATTTAATTGCAGTAAGTCATTTACAGGATAATTTTTCCTTGCTTATGGGCCAAAGGAACTGGGAAAAGAAACACTCAGCCCTTTGATCATTCAGATTCACAAGTCACTCATGGACACTTGACAACTGCTCCATGGTACTGTGCCACAGGACCCCAAGTGGACCTCCACTATTTAGTCACTCTTTTTGAGTGCATGGTCCCTAGTAGAGCACTAGCCCTTTAACTCCCCCTGTAGTTGAAATAGAGAAGGTACAAGGAAGGGCAACAAAAATGATAAAGGGTATGGAACTGCTCTCCTATGAAGAGAGGCTAGATATATTGGAGCTCTTCAGCTTGGAAAAGAGACGTCCGAGGGGATATGATAGAAATTTATAAAATCATGAATGGTGTGGAACAAGTAAATAGGGAATGGTTATTTACCCTCTCAAATAGTAATTGAACTAGGTAATGCTCCATGAAGCTAGCAAGTAGCAGATTTAAAACAAAGTATTTTTTCAATCAATGCACAATTAAAGTATGGGTTTTTTGCCAGAAGATGTAGTCAAGGTCAGTAGTATAGCTCAGTTTAAAACAGGATTGGACAAGTTTCTGGAGGATAGGTCCATTAACAGTTATTAGCCAGAGGTAGGTTTGGGGAATGTATCCTTTTACTGTCAGGAGCTGGGAGCGAACAGGAAATGGATCATCCCATTGTGACCTGTTGGGTAACTATTTGTTCCAAGCAACCGACATTGGCCACTGACGCAGACAGGTGGTGGGCTCGATGGACCATTGGTCTGACCAAGTATAGCACTTCTTACGTTCTTAGTTTTCTTAGCCCATCTGATGATTTCCGATAGCTTCAATGGGAGCACCCTAGAGTAAGTTGTTTACAGACTGCAGCCACTCTCTTCATTCTGATGATTCATCCAGATAGCAATAGTGCCCACATACAACAGAGCAGGACTGTCAGAGTCCTGACAAGTCTTTTGAATTTTTGTTTTTTTTAAATTTGACAAGTCTTATTGCCCAGGTGTAAAAGGGTACTATGGATAGGGCCTCATGAATTTTATTCTACTGCAATTATAGCATTTTTTCCCCAGATTTTGTCCCATTGTAGAAACTGTCTGTGGTGTTGCAGAATTAGAACCTGAGGAGGGAGCATGTCACAGCTAACCCATGGGATGCTAGACTTCAAGCAGCCAAACATTCTGGCACCACAGGGCCTCCTGCCACAGCGGTCAAAAACTGTTGAAAATGCATACCAGGAAAGTCATTTGCATTTTTAAAAACTGCATAATTTGTAGGGTTCAATTAATTTGCATAACTTTCCCTGTTTACAGAATCTGGATTTTTTTGTTGGCAGAATTCAAATTTATTTATTTTTTAAATACATGAGGCCTGATTATGGACAATGAAGTGACCAAGAGAAGATCAGCTCTTCAGCTATAGTGCAGTAACCATTCCAGAGAATGGATCACTCTGTTATGCTCTTACCTGAAGCAACCAAAGCTGCCAC
Organism: Sphenodon punctatus; assembly: GCA_003113815.1. NCBI lineage: Eukaryota > Metazoa > Chordata > Lepidosauria > Sphenodontia > Sphenodontidae > Sphenodon > Sphenodon punctatus. The sequence goes on from QEPC01014466.1 coordinate 40,152, forward strand.
TGTCAGAGAGGATGACAGGCTAGATAGACCATCAGTCTGACCCAGTATGGTTCTTAAAAACGCTGAACACTCAGGCTTTATTGAACCCCCTGGGTGGTCTTGGGCAAGTCATTACCTCTCAGCCTCAGTTCCCCATCTATAAAATGGGAACGTGTGTGGTGTGCATGTGTCTTTCCCCGTGTTCCCCTCACTCTTGTCCATCTTAGGTTTTAAGTCCACTAAGCAGCAACCTGTCTCCATTAACAACAATTGTAAAGTGCCAGGAACAGTTCTTGCGCTATATAAATGCTTAATAAATAATAATAATTTCCTTTAACAGAGTCACAGGAAGATCACCCTTACATTCTCTGGGGACTGGATACATAAGATGTCCTCACCTTCAAGGCTCTTTGTGCCCTTGCTCCTCCCCATCTTTCTGCCCTCATTTCCAGCTGCATCCCCCACCCAGGAACTTTGCTCCTCCTCTGTTATGACCTTTACTCACCCTAGTCTCCAGCTCCCTAAAGTCTTCATCTTTCTCCCATATTGCTCCCTCCCCCTCATGCCTTGAACTCCCTCTCTGAACACATACTCTGCTCCCTCCGTCCTATACAGCTACCTATTCCATCAGGCATTCCTTAGCACCTTCCCCTACCTGATTGCATATTTTATGCTTCCCCTTACACTATCTTATTCTCCACAATGCCCCTCCCCCTTTCATAACTAAACTAAATTGCATGTGCATTTGCAACTTCACCCTATCTACTAGCTACACTAGCTCTGGTTCTTGGATGTCTCTCTCTCCTCCCCCGTTTCACTCCCTTGTCTCCCTTTCCGTGTCCATCCCAGATTAAAAATCATCCCAGTCTCTAATTTGTTCAGCACCACGCACATTGTGGTGGTATATTTAATAATAATAATGTTTTCCTCTCACCACAACCCAAAATGTATTTGCTCAACTGGGGAAGAGTGGGAGTAGGGATGCCTTTTCTCAGACGAGGATGCATTTAGAGGAGTCAAAATGAACTCGTCTGTATACAACCTGGATTAGAAAAAACAAGCAGCCAAGAGGCCAGAAAAACCACGAATAAGGTTGAGAGAGCAGCCAGCACGACAGGCTGTATTACCCTCTCGAGACTACACAAACCAAGGCCAACTGAGAAAGGTCAGTTTAATTAAGTACAATAAAAAACAAATGGCATTTACAGTCTCAATCCCCAGCTCTAGCTGGGTGCGAGGAGCCCCAAACTGCAAAACTAAACAGGAAAGATGTGCTCTACTCCCAGGCAGCACCTGGTAATAGGTCCCACTCAGCCATCTTGCTGAGACAGCCCAGTGGACCTCACCCTGCATTTATAGTCAGGTTTATAGCCACGCAGAAACAGTTCCAAGCCGTTCTCCCTCTGCAGGTACCCACATCCCTGTCAGTCGCACTCAGTGTGATGTTGAACAGGGAGTAGGGCTTCTCCGTGGCAGCTTTGCACTTTGCTAAGCTGTTTCATTATCTGCTCTGGCATGTCCAGTTAGGACTCACTCTTGAAGAGAGAGGGAGTAAAAGTCCTCTTCCTTCCTACTCACTTGGCCTGTGAGAGCCCCTCCCCCTGCTTACATATGGCATGCAGTTCTCATGCAGCAGTTTTTAGTAGGGGAGGATACAGAATGAACAATCATTTTGTCTAAGAAGCATCCTGCAGCAAGCATCTAGCCAGCCACTTGGTCTGGGCATCACCTCATAAGGGCCATGGTTCTAATTGCCCCAAGTTGAGGAGCCTTTGGGGGATTGATAATTCAGGAGAAAGACGACTTATTTTAAATAAAAGGGGGCCTCACTTTAATTTAGCATCCTTCCTACCCCCAAGAGACCAAAGGCTGCGCTGCCCCCTGCCTTACATAGGCCAGATTTGCAGAAATGTGAAATAAAGTGTGGCAGCAGGAAAAGCAGAGAATTCAGAGTCCTCCTTGGTCAACGCGAGGCTGGAAACGACACGTCCATCCTGCCAAGCCCTGGGGCCATGTCACTCGCGCCGTGCCTTCTTGCTTTTCTTCTTCGTTTTCACAGCAGCATCATGAGCTTTTCTCTTTTCAGCGAGTTTATTTGCCTGGGGGGGGGGGGGGGGGGGAAGAGAGAAAAAAATCAGGGAAGGGCTTTAAAATGAATTGCTGGCATGTACACTGAAAGCAGCTCTCCTGCTCAACCCTCCCACACCCTTAACAAGCCCCTTGCCAATCCTTAGTGACAGGCCCAAACCAAATCCCTGCAACAGAGCTGAACCTCGATTCCACAGCCAGGGAAACTAAGAAAATTTGCCACTGGGTCAAATTCCACTGGGTGAAAATGGTTCAACAACTGTGAGATCAGGCACCAAGGAAAGAACAGGCAGCAGCAAGCATGCATGCATGGCATTTTCCTCTTCCCTACAGTCCATCTTCCAGCACCTGCACTAGAGTGTTGTGGCCCAACAGGATGGCACTCAGGGTGGGCTGGGTGGCCAGGGGAAGCTTAGAAAAAAGGTAGAGAATACTGTAGCCCACCCCTTAAAGAGCATTGCGACAACCATGGTGCTCCATGGGGGTGGAGACTAAGAGTCTTCCACTACACATTTTATGACATGGCCCCACCTAACAGAGTGCCATGGTGCTCCATGGGAGAGCAGGGAGGGCATGGCACCTCCATCACATGAGACCCAGGCAAGGCTCTAGACTAGGACAAGGAAGCAGGGGGTGGGGTGAGTGAGGGGGAAGTCAAGGAAAAGCAGCAGCTCCCACCAGAGGGGCAAAAAGTACCAGCTAGTTCCAAGCTGCTCCCTGCCATACAATGGGCAGAGGCTTTCCTCCTCCCCACCACACCTATAGATGAAGGAGTGAGGTCAGGTGGCTGATGATGGGACTCGAACCAAGAATAGGTTACTTCTCCAAGGCTCCTGCCAAGAGGAACATGCTGATTCCCACCTCTGTACAGGTGGAATTGAGAATTCAATCAACTTTACCCCAGTTGACCCCTTTCCCCCCAAATACACCAGTCCTATCCTGGCCAGCCCCAGAATTCCACCCCAATATGCCCAAAAAGGACAACCCAAATTCTACTATCAGAATAAAAAAATGTAAACATTTGGTCAGTTTGCATAATTGGCTCTAGGTACATAATTTTTTGTGGAATTGGTGACAGGGTTCTGGCGGCCCAGAGCAATGCTCTAGCAAGCAGAACGAAAGTGGGTATCAGCTACTGTACCTCACGGACTTTGCGCTTCTTGCCAAACATGATTTTCTGGTAGAGGTATTTCTCCCGCTTCTTCATCGTCATGATGGCCAAACGCTTCTCCTCGCTCTGCTCCTCCAGCGCCAAGCGCTGCTTGTCCTCCAGCTTCACCTTGCCTGCTGTCACCTTCACGGGGAGCTTCTAAGAAAGAGAGGAGACCATGAGCTCAGGAAAACAGTGCCTAGCAGAGAGGCTGGGAGCAGTCCCCGGCCATCTCCTGTGTGAAAACTGCTGGAGAGCGGGGAGAGAAGATGGGGCAGCACAAACACCTAAGGCACTTAATCTCTGCTTTGGGAATGCTGTAGCTCACAGCTGGAGGGCAAACAGCACTTCATGGATCAGCCAAGAGGAGTGTGAGCCAGCAGCTACCTGCAAGGAGATGTAGAGAACGAGCTTACTTTGCAAGTACAGACTATAAACTCAAATGTGGGAGTTGTACCGACTCCTGCTATCATCAGTAATGGGAAATACAACCTATATCTAGAATTTCCTGAAGCTCCTAGAAATGGCACATGCTGCCTTAACACTGCATTTGGCATGGGTGGGGCCTCATCACCTTCGAACCTGTATGGTCAACTGCAGATTTTGCTGGGCATCCCTGTTATACCATTTTAAGACAGCCACAAACTTTATTAAGCTTGAGGGAGCTTGTTGGGATTTAAGGGTACACTCAGCGCAGCCTCCAACCAGGTCAAGGTTCAGACCCCTGCCCGTTCCAAGACTAGTGTAGTGACTAGGAGGGTTTTCTTTTTAACTGCATAAGAGGAAAAGGACCTATCCCCCTTTCAGGAAGGGCAGACCCCTGAAGATACAAGGCAGGAGAAGGTTTGGTTAAAAGGGGAACTCTTCAGAAAGTTACATGCAGCTGAAAACAGAGCCTTGAATAGAAACCATTCAGCAACCTTAACTATAGGAGGAGAACCCAAGTGACAAAGCTCAGAGAAAGGAAAGGGGTCATGCATGAAGACAAGAGCTAGCAAAAGGCCTGCCCAGACAGAGTCACCCCCTTCCAAAAGAAGCTGACTCCATAACAACCTGCAGTACCTTTCCCTGGGATCTCTGCTCTTCCATCTTCTTCAGTCTCCCCTCATCTTCCCTATCAGTGTCATCTTCCTCTTCAGAGCCGTCATCTTCATCATCTTCCTCCTCCTCCTCCTCCTCCCCACTCTCTGTGGAAGCAACAGTACAGCATTACCAGTCAGAAGCACTGAACTCACTATGATGGATATGAGGGAGGCCAATGTGATGCCAAACTAGACTGAGGAAATGTTCATGATTGTTGGGATCCACTAAGACCCAACCATCTGATGGAAATGTTCCTCAGACTCTTCGCTTCTCCATGGCTTGCAGGGATCCCTGGATGTGCCAACAGAAATAAAAGGACTCTCCCCACCTAGAGAAGGAGGAGCAATGCACGTTTGTGAAGTTGTCTGGACAGAGAGGCACAGAACCTGAGCTGTGCTGTCTGGTCACCTTGGTTCTCCCCCCTCTGTAGGGCCAGCAGCTTGAGCTTCTCCGGTGGGATGTAGTCCCCTTCCTTTTCAGAGACGAATGGTGAGAGATGTGGGTGCAGCAGCACACCAGGAAAATAGTCTGCTACTGGGAGGCACATCTTGGCATTGACCGAGTCAAAGACCCACTGTGGCTGGAGGTAATACCTGTGGGGACAGATGTGGAGAAAGGATGAGAGGCAGCCAAAGAGAGGAAGGCAAAACGTCATGAGAAGAGAGGCAGAACACAGCCCCTGCCACACCCCATGCTGACAGAGTTGGCAATTTCCCCTGAAAAAAGTAGTTTAGGGCAAGGCCCTGGTATGTACTAGGCTTAAACTGGAACAAATGGGGCAATCAGATTAATGAAAATGGTTGGAAAACATTTAGCAACTCAATAACAGATTTATTTCTTTTAATTAAGACTAAATAAAGAAGGGTCTCAACATAAAGCTGTATTCCATCACCTTGGTAATGCGCATTCCAAGTTTCATGCTTCTCCTTGCCATACGATGGGCAGTTTCTGGATCAGGGCTTGGGGCAACGGTACAAAGTTCACGCAGCTGGACATTATTGTTATTTTCATATAATCAAGAGGTTCTTGACTCCTGTTTACGTACTACTGAAAACTACCATAACTTTGTGGAAGAAGTGCCAAACCAGCCTGGAGAGATTCAATTTTCTGGTGTACTAAAAACAAATTATTTTTACCTCCACAGCTTTTTATTTGTACAGCCACACATTAATCTCCAAAGCAATTTCATAACCATAATTCAATTAGGCCACTAAAATTTAAAGTGCAATGTGGTGTATGCTAACAAAATAGGGTGCAGTCCTCATTCACCAGAGTGCAAGGGGGTTATACCTGTGTAAGTTGCATAGAACTTCAAGGCACCAGGCCTAAGTGGGTGTCAAATCCCAGTTTGCAGCATTAGACACTATTGCTCATTCTCTCATTCCCACGCAGTGTTGCCCACAGCCCAGCACAGCCCCTCTGCAGAGTCAGCACATACGTGTGTGCTGACCACTTGTAAGGATGCTCTTGGGTACAGAGACGTTTTCCATGTGCCCCGATGCAGGTAGCAGCCTAGTGACCCTGGTTACACTGCACAATCATGCCTCTTGTTGCAAAGGGGGATCTGCAACCCACTGAAGTCTAGCGTAGCACTCCGACATGCCACTTGCATGTGTGCAACCCCCTCCACATCCTTACACACCTGGAAAACAAGGACCACACCCAGAGTTTTTAAAATACAAAATGCCTTAACTAGGAACTAGTTTTTCCTGGGGCAGTAAAAACCATCTCTGGTAATCACCATGCCAAATCTGCATACCAGGCATCGCTGAGATACTAGAGAAAAGCAATTTGCATTCCTTCTAGGTTGGAGACAAGACAGATCCCTCTCTTGGGGCTGAATCCAACGGACCTCAATGTCCACTGAAATATTCCATTTGGTTTTGATAGGATCTAACACTGGAGAGTCATGAGCCTGGCCAACAACCAACCAAGCTTTGGAGCCTCAAAGTACATGATCGCACTAGAGCTGGAGCTACTGCATCTCCTGCAGGGGAGAGGAGCCCAAGTTGTCATGAAGAAGGGGCAGAAAGGAGGCAGCCTGCAGTGGCACTCACCTGCCAATTACCTGCTTCTCCAGGCTAGGCCGGTCCACAATCTGGTGGGTGATTTGGGGATCTGTCACATTGTAGGTGGCACCAATACACACTGATTTGTCCCAGGATACTTCGCCCCCAAAGCACCTGTCCAAGAAGACAAGATCCCAGTCCATAAGTCAAGCAATTTGGCCATGGAAGCAGAGAGCAGAACCCATGTCTGAGACGGAGATACACTCTGTGTTTACAGCATGGAGCCCTACAGATGGATGGTGACTGCCCATAAGGTTTTGACAAGTGAACAATAACTCAAACATGGCCTCGTCAAGGGGACTGGAAAACGGCCAAGACCCTTGCCATTCAATTCTAATCCTCACGCAAAGGGCTATTCAGTTAAATTTTTACGCTCAATGTTTAAGGCACGGGGTTGGGGACCTTTTCCCTCATACAAGCTAGTACAAGCTTCACAGGCCACATAGGAGCTGGAGGAGGATGTGCTTAATGGGTGCTCTCGGGAAAGAAGAGAAGGGTCCAGATAATATGGATTATTGATTGCATGCCTTTATCTCCTCTCTCTTTCCCCGAAGCATGTTCCTTCAATGCTTGTGGGGAAAAGACTAAATCCACGGGCCAGATCCAGGAGCTGGAAAGGGGCCAAATAAACAACCAACCACCCACCCCCAGGTCAAATATGAACTACAGGCTGAAGGCACCCCGCCCCTGGTTTACGGGGAAGATACTTTTGGGGAGGGGGAGGAATAGTCCCATAAGATTTGTCCAGTTTGGGAACCTTACTGCATAACCTACACTATCATCCCATCCCCACATTGTTAGTTTTTCTCTGCTGTATTGGGGAAAGGGGATTTGAGGAAAAGCAGCAGGAGGGTATGAAGGGAGAAAGTAAGAGGGAGAAAAGTGTAGGTGTGTGCATGTGAGGCTTCAGTTACCACAGACAAGCAGAAGGGGGCACAGTTCAAAACCGTTTGAGAACTACTGGCCTTGTGGATAAGGTATTAGACCTGGTGGACCAGAGTTCAAATTCCATCTTAGCCATAAACTCACTGAGTGGCCTCAGGTAAGTCATTCCCTCTCCGCCTCAGTTCCCCTTCTGGAAAATGGGAATATTAACATCCTACCTCACAGGGGTTGGAACCATCACCCATTAAAGTCAATGGGAATTTTGCCATTGACTTCAATAGGTTCAGGATTGCAGCCAGAGTTAGTGTGAGGATGAAGTAGGTACGGTCACTTCGGACACAAAAAGCATTAGAGAAATAACACCACCACACAAATGTGGGAGTTGCCCAGGAAGGGATCCAGTTCTGAGGCACATACTCAGTCACTGAGAAGGCTTCATAACCAAGGGCTGTCTGGGAACTCAGGCTCCTAAGTACCTGCCTTAAAGAATACTTAAGAGTTAATGGGAATAGCCTTGGGATCTGGTGTAAACCCATATTAGTCAGGGAATGATAGGAACCACTGGGTCTGCAATAAGATTTGCTCCATCCTTGTCTGATGGTCTCAAGGCTGCTGCTACTGGGACTCCTCCCCCCCCCCCCCCCCCCCCCCCCCCACTCCAATGCTATGTCTGACTCTGCACCAGCCCCCCCCCCCCCCCCCCCACCCAAGGCATCCTGGATAGAGCAGAAACAGGTACCCACATAAGCGGGTATACTTATAGAATTTCCAGTACCCAAATCGACCTGCAACATTCAGTTACTAATCGGTACCCGACTAGTATTCAATTTGAGTACCCAACGTCCTGGAATGTCAACTTCCAGTCCCACAATGTTGAGTTTCCGTCCTGATTTACCTATCGGTAATGGGGAGGAAACTGGTAATGGAGATTACCGATTTTGGCGGTATTTGGGTACTTGATCAGTGCTTGGGTAGCTGGTCAGGTACCCGACATGGTACTAAAATTGTGGGCATTATCTGCAGGTACTGATAGGTACCCATTTCAGTTCTACTCCTGGAGGAGTTCCAGGGCAGCGGAAGCCGGCTGCGACTCCCCCAGAGCCCTGATCGCACAGGGGCTAGCTCTGCTCTCCGAGCCCTGGTGCTCCCAGGTTGAGTGGCTTGTCTCAAGCAGGCCTAGCTGCTTTCTCTCTAATCCCCAGACTCCACTGCCTTCTTGTCAAGCTGAAGCTTCCTTCTCAAGCCCAGCCACACCAGCGGGGCCTGGCAGGAATCTCTACATACCGGATGATAAAGGCCAGCGGCTCCCGAGGCACCTCCCTGTTCAGGAAGAAGCGCAGCCCATTAAACAGCTTCTTCTGCTTCTCCAGCAGCTCCTGCTCCTTCCTCCTGGCCTCCTCCTGCTCAGCACTCTCCTGGAGGAACAAAGCAGCATGGGGACTCTCCGGAGATACATGCACAGCAAACTGGCTCTCTCCACGCCCTGTACACACACCTCAGATAAGGAACGGAACAGACCTAGCTGCCTCCTTGAGAGTTGCTATGTCCTCTTTGACCCTCACAAACAGGCGGAATGAATGGGTATTTACATGAAACACTTGCCACTGTTCCAGCTGGCAAACACAGGGGGGTTGCTTTTACCATAGGTGATTCAAAGGGAGGGCACGGGGTGTGTGTGTGTGTGTCATGCCCCCCATGATTTTCAGAAGCCCTACAGAACCCCTGCTCAGCCTCCACTCCTGTGTCCTCCCACTATCGACAATTATCAGTTGCCTACAGCTTTTACATTTATTCACTTCAAATGGTTTTGCCATGGAGTGAACATGGATTTGCCGCTTGGCACGTATCGAGGGAACTTGCAAGGTGACCTGCAGTGCACCTGATAGCACAGTGAACAATTAATGCTCATGTTACAGCCCTGCCACAGGACAGTGAATGGAAAGGGACACTTAAATAAGGCTGGATACTGGTGTGTTCTCAGCAATGGCTGCCTTGGAAATGCTTGGGGGGTGGAAGGGTACTGATAAGGCATTTGCTGCAATAACCAAGGGATCCTTTTCCAAGTTTGTGAGCTATTTTTTATTTTTTGGTAAGTCTTTAAGGCACGTCAGTCAAACGGGACACCAACTGAAGGACTTCCTGTGGTGGATAAAATCCACCAGGGTGGCAGCATAAACACAGAAATCTTAAGCACAAAAAACAACAGCACAAACATCCACAGCATGGACATTTGTTCAAACCTCTCCACTTTGGCATGATGTCACTGTTACTATCACGGGGTTCATTTTCCCATTTGTCAATGTAATGTTTGTAGAGACACTCACCGACTCATTCTGCACTCCTTTCCTGGCCCCAGCAGAGGCAGCACCCCACAGCACGAGCAATCTATTGCATCCCCCATGTCCAGGCAGCATCCTGCCAATCTACACTCAGGCGGCAATGCCATCAGCATCTTGCAGGAGAGAAGGCTTCGCCCCCAACCTCCCCGCTCAAGTCTGGGGGCATCAAACACTTACACCATCCACAGGAAACTCATCCACTTCCACATCATCCTCTGGGTTGGGCGCCACCACCCGGGACAGGCTGGCACTCAGAGCAGACAGCTTCTGCAAAGAGAGAGAGGGAAAGGGAACCAGGCATGCATCACATAGGACAGGCTCTACGCTGGGAGGGACAGGGGCCTGGCCTCCAGGGAGAGGAGTACACAGGCTACTCAAGAATGAGTTGCAGATCCCAGGTCAAGATCCAGACAGAGCAGGGGAACGTGGGAACTACAACCTCTCTCACACTGCAGCAAGAGCTGCTATCAGAGGCTGCTGAGGAAGATTAAGCTCCACTCAGGTACCTGGCTAGTTGGATCATACTGTTCTGGAGAGGATGAGTGCAGGTTCTGCAGCACAAGATCCAGCTGCCTTTGGGCAATTCCATGATTACCCTACGCTGCAACTACACAAGCAGAGTGTACAGGGAAGAGGAACCCTGTAACCTGCTCTGACACTCAATTCTTTTTTTAGGGGGGGGGGGGCAACAACTGCTGAGTCAGCAATGAACTCCCAAGGGCTAGCTAGCCAAAGCATCAGGGCAATGAGGGTCAGAGCCTCCATGGCAGGCATGGGGAGAGGCTGCAATTTGGATTTCCAGACAACATGGTGAACACAGAGGCTGCTAGTGACATCACACACAATTACCCACTAGGACACTTGCATCAGAACCGGGCTTCTCACCTCCACATAGCTCTCGGATTCCAAGGCGTACGCCTCCCGCTCCTCTGGTTTCAGCTCAATGGCAGCCTGTCCTTCAATCTAAACACAAGAGAAAAAGATGGAGATTTAGCTCTCTTCATAACTAGAGAACCCCACCATTCCCTGTTGCAGAATGAGGCTGGCTCATGGTCCTGCTCTTATTCTGGTATACCATCTCCAGCTCTACGGGGCAGTCATTGTCCTGACAGCAAGCTCAGACCACAGCAGGCTTCTACTGGGTCCATCAGCAGCACATGCCCCTACTTAACAGGAAGGATCAGTGCCGAGTGCCGCTTGGCCTCCACAGCAGGACAGGTGTGGGGCAGGGGAGAGGCCTGTGATCCCAGCGGGACTCAATTAGACAGGATTAGGTGCCACAGCTGCGGAGTTCCATAGGGGATGGCCACAGTGGGGGGAGTGAGTTGTAGCACCGCCTTGTTGCAAAATACTGTGAGGGGTAGGGATGTATACCAAAGGAACAGGGTTAAGGTTTCCCCTCTCCTTTTCAGTGTGGTCATGCCCCCATGGAGTGCCATGACATCACAGCGCTCTGCTTCAGCATCCTCCCTCCCCATACCAACATGGTCACGTCCTTACAGCGCCGTGACATTTAGGGCGGTCTGTGATGTGGGCAGGGCCACTTGGATAGATCAGGCACAGACTCTAAAGAGCATGGCTGTACCGGATCCAGGCTGGACTTGGACCCAAATTTAGCTGGGCCTGAATTTCTGGCCTGAACAGGGCTCTAAGACAGGGAAGGGGATGCGGGACCAAACCTGGGTCTCCCGCAAGGCAAGGCATGCTACAATGCCTGGTCCTGTATACCCCACGGGCAGCGACTGTCTCACCTTCGGCGGGTAGTGCAGATTGAGGGTCTGGTAGATGCGGAAGTTGACGAAGCCGAGCAACGTAGTATAGAACTCAGTGAAGGTGGCCATCACCCTGTAATCCACGTCTGTTGGGTGCTGGAAGAGACAGGGAGGAGAAGAACCAAAGCCAGGGAGCACCAGTAAGAGCTTGCCTTTCTCAAGGGGGAGGAGCTTAGACAATGGCCATGCTTACCCGGCAGCAAGGACACAGAAACCTGGGCTCTCCATCAGGCTCTGCCACTGACGGGTGACTCTGCACTGGGCAAACCACCACACCCTCTCTGCCTCAGTTTCTTCATCTATGCAATGGGGATAAGCACATTCCTCCCTCCTCACAAGAGGTACCTGTTCAGTGATATTCCTGCAGCATTGAGCAGAGGGCAATAGTCCCATCATCCCATACACCTGAGGCCTTCTCTCATCTCTCTGGAGTAGGCCTGTCTGTCCAGAGAGCTCAATCTCCAGGCAACAGCAGGAGAGAACTCGCAGACACTGTATCACAGAAAGTCAGGCTTCCTACAGCTCTCCTCAGCTCAAGATCCATCCCACAGCTGCCTCTCTAGTCCCACCTCTCAGTTACCTCCCCTGCCTCAGGCCGGTGACTGCCCAGATACCCACTGAGGGCTGCACAGACATCAGCGGATGCTACAGGGAAGTCAAGATGGAAGCCAAGAACAAACAGAAGGTGAACTTGCAGCGTCCCTCACCCTGTCCCCCTAGCAGGGGAAAGGGAGGCAATACATTTGCAGCAGAGGATGAACCTAGATGCCATGGTCTGTGCCTCAGTCCATGTGCCAAGGAGCAGCCCTCACCTCCCATGCATGCTGGTTTGTGATACCTCCCAAGGGAAAGATCTATCAGGAAAATTGTGGGACTATTCAGGATGCCTGGGTTGTTTTTCTGATAGGCTCAATTCATTAACATTCTATTCTGTCTGTGATGCTGCAGGGAGAATGTATCTTGCCTTAGAATGAGGAGTTGGACTAGATGACCTTTGGGATCCCTTCCAATCCTCCAGTTCTATGATTCCAGCACTGAGATCCTCTACTCTACAGGCAGGAAAACAAGTGGAGTAAGAGGGATCCCTCTGGCTGAGTCGATACACAGTGGAATGCAATAGTCTCCAGTTTGGAGGGGAATAGCCACTGAAGGCCCATGGAGGTCAGTAAAGGTCACGGGTTTCCAGTCAAGTGGAGCAGATCTATGCCAGAACACAGCTGTTGCAGCAATGAGTAACCCAGTAAAGAACTGGGTACAGCAGTTGAGTTCCAGCTTCAGCAAACACTCTCTCCCCAGGGCAGCAGAAGCAGAGGCCAGCTAGGAAGTGAGGTTGTAGATGCAGTAAGGAGGGGGACTTGGATTGGAAGAGGGGATGGCGCAGTGAAACGCTGCAGTAAATGCAGATGCCAGGGGGAGGGGCAGTGTAAAATGTGTGCGCACATCAGTGTCTAATTACACATTAAACTGGGCAGGGCCCCCACCTCTTCATGGCTCTTGCATCCCCCTCAAAGCTTCCTACAGCAACTACCTTGCACACAGAGAGATGGGCCCTGTGCTGTGTGATGCACTTAGCGTAAGGCTGGGCCCTCCATCTCTGCAGCCATCGGGATGTCAAAGCAGGCTCCCTGGCACCTTCATGCCCTCGGTTTTCTCAGGGGCTTTTGCACTGTGCAGAATACGGTTATCCCAAATCCCTGCTGGCCCACTCCTGAGGGGCAAGCGCAAGGCACCATGTGGTTCACACACCCCTTCTCACCCCACTGAGCTTGAAAGAAAACTCCAGCATCAATGTTCATTAGCCCAGCCCTCCAGAATGGGCTCTTCTCCCCTACATCGTCTGTGAAAGCCACTCCTGCCATAGATCAACTGCAGCATGGGCTCCCCACCCCCGCACCAGCCCTTTCCAATGAGACTGCCCTAGAGCAGGGCCTGGGAACCGCCAGCCCATGAAGTCTGTCCAAATGGCCCCCAGAGGCCACTCTAACTTCCAGTGCCCGAAGCCCATTGTCCTAAGGCAGAATGCAGGGAAGGGGGAAGTTTCTAGGTTTTGAGTAGTGCTCCTGATCACGGATGTACCAGCCCATTGGGGTGGGGGGGGAAAGAGATAGGGTTCCTCATCCCTGCCCCTCCAAAGTCTTCTATGCAGAGCCCCTTGCTAGTGCTCCCCATAGTTGTTGTTTGCCGTCCCGGGCTGCGAGGGACGAGATACAAATTTGATATAAATAAAATAAAATAGTGCTGGATGCTGCCTGCCCAGTAAGGATTAGACCAATAACTGGCCACCCACAAAACTTGCAGAGCAGGGAGTACGGCACAGCCAGGCCTAAGCCTTTGTGGGAAGAGAGGAGTAAAAAGTGAATAATTAAATTAAATAAGCGGTGTTGCAACCAGAGAACTTGCTGATCCTGCCTCTTTGCCTCGCTAGAAATGTAGCTCCTCCCTGTGGTTAACTGTTAATTACTGATCCTCACCACCTTCATCCTGAAAGTTAATTATTCAATCCAATGGGAGAACAAAGTGCTAGCGGGGTTGGTACAGCCAGGCACTGGTGTTGGGCAGCAATACAAACTGGATGGGGATGTAGGGGCCCATAGGGCATCCAGGGACTGGGCATGCAGCTAGGATGGCTGCCAGCCCCTTGTGGGAAGAGCTAAGCAGTCGGTACTCACATCGTGAGAGAATGCGTACGGTGTGATCCAGGTGATGGGCTGCCCCAGCACTTCCGCTTGGTAGTAGATGCCTTTGATGGACAGGAACACCTGGCAGGGAGTACAGGGAGACAAGTCAGTCAGTGCAAGACTGTTAGCTGGGCTGAGTCCTACACCTCTACAATACATCCAACGGCCTCAAAACCCCCTTCAAGATCCCAGGTGAGCAGGGGTTCTGCCTGGGCCAGAATTTGCTGCACTGAGCCAACCTGAGCCCAATACAGTAGGGAGCAGGGCCACCCAATGTGACTGGTATGGCCCCACCCCCTACACAGCACCATGACAAGGTGCAGGGCCATGTCAGAAGGAGGTGGCGACAAGGCACTCTCCACCCCTTTGTGATGTGGCAACACCCCCTATGGAGTGCCATGGCATCATGGTACTTTGTAGGGATTGGGATCTTCCCCAGCTGGGGAGTCCAGCCTGAGCGGCTTGGACAGACAGCACACCTGACCTGATGGGATCAGTGACATCCCACTGGGCTCAGGTCAAGCCACAGGTCTCTAGCTCTTCGTACTGGAGCAACATTTGACAAATTAACCCCTCATTGCCTAGAGGGATGTTTTGTGGTTCTTTTGACATATGCTATGGAAGCTGTAATTCCACCAGGTGTGTGTACATCTGGGTCAACTATGCAGGACAAGTACCAGCATGAAGCTGTTGTGATGTGCAAACAGGGACAAGTGGGGAGAATAGCAGCAGACAGCTGCTGCCACTGTGCTCTCCTCGCCTGTCCCTGTGTCTCAGGGAGTCCTTCCACCCCCTGCAACACCTTGCGAGTAACTGCTGGATACCCAGGAGCTACAACTCCCTACGTGTTCAGAAATCCTGAGCATGTAGGGGGTGTATAACATGCAAAAACAGTCCATGTTTTTGGCACAGAAGCCGACAGTGGTCTAAAGGACTCTGGCGTGGCAAGCCCCCCCCCCCCCCCCCGAAATCCCAGCACAAATGTTACTCAGGAAGTAGCTATTCTGTAGCTGATAACATTTCAGCTGTTTCCCTGAGCCCAAGCACCTGCTAACATCTGCCAGTCACAGCAACAGCTGGTGCAAGCAGGGAGCCTCCCATAGGTCAAGGGGGACAAAACAAGGCAGAGCAGGAGTGATGGGGTGCTCACTTTGCGCAGGGACCGGGAGGTGATGATGTAGTTGAGGAACTCCACGGTGAGGCGCCGGCACAGGTGGATCGACTGCACGTGACACTTGCCCGTGCGAGGGAAGGTGGCAAAAAGGAAGCACATTGAGAGGGCGTCGTCCAGGTCCCGCAGCGCATCGATGAACGTCGGATACCTACAGCCACCAGATGCAAAAGGAGAAGACAACATGGGGGTATGAAGAACACCCACAAGAAAGCCTTCCGAAATAAAAGCATTTTTTCACTCAACATACAATTATTCTGCAGAACTCATTGCCAGATAATTTTTGTGAAGGCCAGTAGCATAACTGGGTTAAAAAAACAAAACGAATAAATTCTTAGTGAATAGTTCCATATATAGCTGGTCGAGTTGGTCAAGGGATGAGACAGCTAACTGTCTGGGGTCGGGAGTGAACAGCAGGGAATGACCAGTTGTGCACTTCTCTGAAACAACCAAAGCTGTCACTGTCAAGAGACAAGATGCTGGGCTTGATGAACCATTGGTTTGACCCCTTATGGCTCTTATGTTGTTATTACTAGAGGAGAGGCTCAAACCCAGCCCAGGAACCCAGCACCACCCTACAGCTGTGGGGTGATCCCCGAGAACTGAGGTTGGAGGGAGGGGGAATCTCTCAGGCCAGTTCCTAGCAAGAAGCTGTCCCCAGTGCACTTCTGTTACAGGGTGGTTAAGGGGTGTGCTTAGTAAGCAGGGATGGGAAAGTCCAAATTCTGGATCCATTCCCTAACCTTAAGCAATGCCTTCATCTCCTCTCCCTTCCCTGAGCTTGCTTTTTTAGTGCTTGAGGGTACAGAATAGCTCCATGGGTCAGATCCATGAACTGGGAAGGGGCAAAGCCGCAGGCTGGTTTTTGGGCCATGGACCGGAATCCTCTCCTGTCTTACATTCAAGACCAATGCAGCAACCACACTAAGTTACGAAGTCTAGCAATTCCTACAATGTCATGAAATGTGTTCTCAGCCTTACAATATACAGGTTTGCAAGCAGTCATCTGGCCCCATCTGAGCTGTTTTCAGGAGGGGTGGGATATATATTAATAAAATAAATAAATATTGCTAAAGAGAAATGGGAAGGGGGGGGGGCATCTGACTGAGAATCCACGGTTGTTCTGCACCGCTACAGGAGATACTATTCTTATCACAGAATAGGATTACAGTGCAATAAAACCGCCCAGCTTTTTACACAGCAAGATCATGCCCTTCCCCACTGATCTTACAATTCAGATGTTCTAGCTCCAAGCAGAATCTTTCAAACAGACGTTTGTGCAAGGTGGGGAGTGACTCATTCTCAGTACTCATCACACAGCTCTCTAAAAAGTCAGAACTTTACTGAAACCACAGCACCATTTTGCTGCAGAAACAGCTTTCTCAGGTGTTCATCCAGAATCATCAGTTTCAAGCGTTTTAAACTTAACAACATGCTAAACTGGTGGAAATCTACTACACGCTGAAAACAAAAATTGGTCACCTACCTCGGTGAATTTGTTTCTCTTCATTCCACCTGTCAGTGCTCCGCACGGGTAGCTCTGCATATGGCCGACAGGAGGCAGAAGAAGAAATTAGTCCTGCGCATGCGTGGAGCTGCCCTGAGTCACCAGTCGATAACCAAGCCAAGAGCCGACTCGTGATCCCTGTAACACTTATGCACAAACATTAAAGTATGCCCCGTCCCTTGGACCTAGTGGGCTAACTGAACTGTTAAGTTTATAACTACATAACTAGATAATGCACTAAAAATAACTGTTAATCCCTACAGGCTTACTCCCTTAAGAAAATGCTGTTTGGCAGGGAGGGCCGGAGCACTGACAGGTGGAACGAAGAGAAACAAGTTCACCGAGGTAGGTGACCAATTTTTGTTTCTCCTTCTGCCCCGTCAGTGCTCCGCACGGGATGTACCTGAGTTCCAATTATGGGTGGGAACAAACAGCCTTGGGCACGTCCAGAACCGTCTGTAAGACCCTCCTGCCAAAAGCCGCATCCGCGGACTTGTAGAAATCCAACTTATAATGCTTAACGAAAGTATGCAGGGAGGACCAAGTTGCCGCCCTGCAAATTTCGTCATAGGACGCCCTTGCCTTAAAAGCATA